>PVJA010018699.1:0-39518 GCA_004027025.1 Myocastor coypus
ACCTTGCACTTGCCCAGCAGGCACTTGTGCCTCGGAGCCATCTCCCCAGCTCCCTGTCTAAGCTTTCTTGCACAGGTTCTTTGGTCCACTGAGCTATCTTGCCAGCCTCTATAAATCTCTTCGGGTCAGCTACTTAGTCTGCGGTATTTTGCTAGGGCAGTCTTAGCAGGCTAAGACATGCTCCCTGGGGCTATCCCCCAAACACCTGCTTGCAAAAGCCCTCCAGGTGATGCTGACAGCTTGATGTGGACGCTGCTCCACTCATGGGCTCAAGTCAAAGACTTTCATCCACCTCGGGGAGCATTTACTAGCAGAATGCAGATCAACAGTCCCTGGCCTAGAAACTCTCAAGTGAGGGAGAACAGTGCACAGTTAACTGCAGAGGACAGCAGAAGTCCTGAGGCTCCTACACAGACAATGAGAGGAGTAGAAGTGGACCCTGACAGGCTGAATCCTGAAGGCTCCCAACCCTCGCTTTCCTGAGGTCTGAGACCCCCTCCTTTTGCCCACCCCAGGAGATGCCAATCTAAGAGGGCTGCTGCTGCTTAATAAGACAGAGATTTCATTCTTCTGTGGGAAACTCAAGGCCGCTTCAGAGACCAGAGGGAAGGGCAAGCATGAAAGCTTATACAGAGAAAATTTATAAACAATGGAGAAATGATCATTCCATTTGTCATCATTATGAAAATTAAGAAAAGGTGTTTCTGCCTAACTGGACATTGGCCACATCTTTATACCATGTTGAAATGTAATGAAATAAAGGCCCGCCCTGTTTATGCTGGTAAATGCTTATAATTGCCTCTCTAGAGCAGCGGGTGAGATAGCACTATCTAGGGTGTGCCAATTTCCGTGGTGTAAATACTTCCACCATAGTCAGTCTCAAAATATCAACCCGATGTTGCTGACTGTGGAGCTGGGAAAGAGAGACACATAGAACTGGCTATGTAGGCTGACGCATGCCACCGAGCCCCACCACGTGTCCTGAAAAACCCCAATGTATTTCCAAGAATTCTTGTGGAAGGATGAGGTAGCATCCCTGGAGCGGTGGCTCCAAAGTCTAACGTCATCCGACAGATCAATGCACAAGAGTAAGACAGCAAGAGGAAAAAAGTCCAAACACTATAGAAAAAAGGTTGGTAAGTAAGCTGAATGGAAACTCATCTTCAGATTCAGGAAAAGCTTCTGAATAAATGTTAAGTTTTTCTGACCTAACTTCTCAAATCATCCTGACCTCTTTTTAAATTATAGAGACAACTATGTCCTCAGTTTAGCCTGGAACCTTACCTTCCTCCTATATTTTATACACACATGGCTCCTACTCAGTTCTTCACACAAAGGTGCAAAAGGGATGCGCGTTTAGTAGCCACTGAACTCTGCAGTTTGAATTTGCTCTTTTCCTAGGCTTAGCAACCTGCAGTTTCATACCCTCCATCCATGCTGGGCTGCCACAGCGAGCTAATGTACCCAGTGAGCCATGTGATCATGAGAGGAAACAGCTGGCACCCCACAGCATGCTGTTACTAAGCTATCGTAGTTCTCTGTGGCCAAACGGCCTTCCTTTACTCCCTGCAAGTGTTGCTATGGCTGGTGTCCAGATTTCTCCCCAAAGCCTCATGCAGTCACAAGTGGGGGCTCTTTCAGAGGGGGTTGTGTTTAGTGTGTGGTGCTGATACTGATTCATGAAGCAATGTTAGGATCAAGGGCACCAGGATTGTTATGGCTTATGACTAGTTGCCCCCCGCCCCCCAAAGCCTCATGCAATCATGGGGCAGGGACTTCTAGAGTTTGAGACTTGATCCATGATCCACTGGGATTATGTGTTTTAGTACTGATGTGATTGTGGTCTGAGTACTGCTGGGAATTATAGGTGTGGCCTGAGGCGGATAGGCTAAAGCAGGGAGCCTGATGTCATTTAAAGAGAGACAGAGAGACACATTTTCACTGCTGCTCTGCTGCCCTGTTTGGTTGGCTGCCTCTGTCACCAATTTGACACTCTTCCGCTGCCATGAACTGCTGCTCTCTGCCATGTGCCCCTCTGCCTTGGATCCAGTCAGGTATGGACTGAAACCTCCAGTAACTGTGAGCTAAATAAACCTTTCCTTCCTTCATTTTGAGTGTCAGGTATTTGTCCCAGCAATTAGAGAAAAGTTATACAAGGATTAAGGATCTGAGTGTCTTCCCCTGAGCTAAGGAGCGAGGATAGGACATCCAGGACAGACAGAGCTGTGGTCAGCCCTTGTGACTCCTGCCCACCATGAGCTGTTTCTCCTATGTGATGCTATTATGATTTGTGTCCAGCTGTCTCCCCAAAGCCTCATGCAGTCACTGGGGCAGGCTTCTAGAGTTTGTCATTAATTCATGATCCAATGCTAGGATTATGGGTGTGAGGGTTACACTCTCCCTGGGACAGATAATCTGCATACAAATTAAGGAGGGAAAAGAGGTTTTCTAGCTGCCTCAGCTGTTGCTCCTCCCTTTGCTCTTTGCCATTTTCCACCGCCATGCAGGCTGCCCTCTGCCATGTGCCACTCTACCTTGAGGCCAGCTGTGTATGGATTGCAACCTCCACAAACTGTGAGCTAAGTAAACCTTTCCTTCCTTCATTTTGGTTATGAGAGATTTTGGCCCAGCAATAGGGAAAAAGTAACAAAGACAGATGCTACTACCCTGTCTTGGAGCCAGCTGATTATGGACTGAAACCCATACAAACTGTGAGCTAAGTAAAATCCCTCTCTTTAATTTTAGGTGCCGGGTGTATTAGTCCAGCAATGAGAGAAAAGGAACTAAGTCATGTGTGCACAGACACTACTTTGAATATCTAAGCTTTATAGCTGGAGAAGAAACACCGGCATATCTTAGTAGTCAGTGATTCCAAAACACCAGGGATGATGGCCTGAGAGATTCCTTTGCTTCTAGCCACCCAGCAGCCTCACGGGTAATCAATTCTCAAGTATATCCTGTTATAGTTCATACAAAACCTTGGATGAGAGACTTAACCTCTCTGTGCCCCCATTTCCTAGCTGGAAAACAGGGGCAATAATGGCACTTACCTTACAGGCTCACTACCATGGTTGGGCAAGCTCAAGCATGTGATTTCTTCCAAAGCTTACTAGGAGGGTGGGACTTGACAATCAGTGTTGCTGATATCATCATGGAGGTCACAAGCTAAGTGCAGGCCCCATACATGATATGTCAGTAAGCATTAATTCTCTTTCCACCCAATAACCTGGCACATGCAATGGTTTTTCCTGAAGAAAGAAACAAGTGGGGTTTGCTCCCACCTGTGAGTCTGTAAAGAATGAAGGCTGCCCTCACCAGGGACCGGGATGAACCCCTTTCACAAGGAAGTCAGAGCTGAGCAAGTTGACAACCACCACTACTACCCACATAGAAGAAACTCGTCTGCCAGTCCCACACTTACTTCCAGAATCGTCCACTGTTCAACAACGATAGCATCATAGCCCTGGGTAGTTTTGCTGTCCTCCGTGGAAACACCCTCAAAGATGAATACTCCATCTGTCAAGCTGTGTAAGGAATCTGCAGGGGGAGGGAAAAAAAAAAAAAAAACAGAGGCTGTGTAAGCCGTCTGTGGTGGGAGTCCTAGAAGCAGCAAAAATTTTCACTGCATTCATTAATAATCCCAATCAGAACATCTTTTCAGCATGTTAATTAAAGAAGCACACACAGCCTTAGAGTCTAGCCCCATCAGAATGAATGAGACTAATTTACCTCACAGTTTTGAATAATATCCTTGATTTTATGAGCCCAAATTTCATTGTTAGCAATCACCATTTGATTTCACGTGTTTTACCTTCCTTTTCACGCCCGCCAGGATGCAATGCGGAGAGCTTCTCCAGAGCACAACACAGCCATTTAGAGACGGTTTTTAGAACAGAACTATATTTAGGTGACAGGAATCTTTCAAAGAAGGGCAGATATAACACACCAGATCTGAGCCTGTCAGGTGCAGACGCGCAAGTCTTGGATGTTTGCACACTATGGCTAGCAGCCACAGGCAGGCAATACTACAGGCAGCTCTTGTCAAGAGGTGGAATTTGGGGCTGGGGTATATTTTCCAAAGGAATTAAGTTTCCTGAGGCATTGCTCCCATCCATGTATGAGGTTCTGAGTTCTGTCCAATTCAACAACTATACATGAAATGTATAGCACGATCCAGGAACTGTCTAGGCCACAGGGTAGAAGGAAAAATGGAACAGATCTTGCCTCTGTGGGAGATGTGCCAGTACCTTCTGCCCACCACCTTTTTGATTATAGCTCTTAACTGTCCTAAATACATTTAAGTGAGATTGTAGGGGAAAGAACTGGTACAGAAGCCAGCGCTCTGAGTCTGGGCTCTTTCATGAAAAACGTCATGACCCTTTCAGGGGCTTGACCTCATATCTGTGAAATGGAATTATGTGCCCATAAGCCTTCCCAGTTCCAGGTTTCTCATCTACTGGCACTGCTCAGTGACACTGCAGTGGACAGAACTGTGCCCTCCTAAATTCCTATGTTGAAACTTGAACCCTCACTATGACTATATTTGAAGATGATAGTCTATAGGAAGGTAAAAAGTTAAATGAATCCCAGCACTTGGGAGGCTGAGGCAGGAGGATTGGTGCGAGTTCGAGACCAGCCTGGGCTACAAAAGTGAGCTCAAGGCCAGCCTGAACTGCATAGCGAGACCCTGTCTCAAAAAGACAAAAAAAAAAAAAAAAAAAAAAAAAAAAAAAAAAAAAAAAAAAAAAAAAAAAAAGTGAAATGAGACTGTGAGGGTGGTGTCCCTATAGGAACAGGAAGAGACACCAGAGGTCTCCCGTGTCCTACCCCAGCCTCCAGAGTATGTGCAGGAAAAGCCATGTGAGGACACAATAAGGTGGCTTATGCCTTAAAACCAGGAAGACAGCCTTAACCAGAAACCAAATTTCCCAGTACCTGATCTAGCCCCAAGAAATGAGAGACAATAAATATCACTTATTACAGAAGTGATCTAGTCTGTGGCCTTAGTAGACTAAAATGCATACGAAGCCCACTGCATGATTTGCTACTTTAAAAGGACAATTTGAATAGGATAAATACATAATAATGTGGCATGTATACACCCACAGGCAAGGGAGACAAATTTCGGGAGTTCACTGAATTACACTGGAGTCCCCGGAACACAGTATGTTCCAGAAAACACAAAGAAAAAGATTGACCAATATGAATATAACAATCTGTAACTATGTAACAAAATTTAAAGCTCATCAACTTGGGAAAATTGCTTTCAACAAAAATTCGATATTGTTTACACTTAAGAAGTTTTTATACATTGATAGCGAAGAATATCAATATATTATCAGAAATGGGGCAAAGAACATGAACTAGTGAGTAATTCTCTCTCCATGGCCAGGACATCCTGGAAAAAAATTTTAATCTCTTTTACTATCAGACTGGTAAATTTGGAAAATAAGATATAGCTGGTAGAGGTATAAAGGAACATTTTACAGTACTTATGGGAATTTTAAAAATGTATTTAGTACAGGGTCCATAGGATCTCACTACATAGACTGGACTCATAGTGATCCTATTTTCTGCCTCCTAAGCACTAGTATTACAGACAGGTGTGTGCCACCATGCCCAGACTCATCTTGACCCAGGAATTGAACACTGGTCCCTGGGCTCTGCCTACACAGGTGTTTTAGTCTACTGCACTACCTGGCCAGCCCATTGTGAGAATTTTAATTGTACAATATTTTAGAGAGTAATTTTATACTGTCTAAAATGCCTGCCACAGAAAGCCTATCGTTTTTGACTGCTTGCTCTAAGGCAATAGCCACCAACACCTTCAAATATTTATAACCTGGCATTGCTTGTAAAGTTACTCAAAAGCTTAGTCTAAATGTTTAACAATCCAAATAGCCAACTACAGAAAAATAATTAAATTTCCATACAATTGAACAGTGTACTGTCCATAAAAATGTTATAGAGTCATATAATCACCCTGGAGACTATTTTAGATATATTATTGACAAAAAAATAATCAGAACATAAAACTGCCCTATGAGAAAAATGTGAATTTTTATGTTAAAAATATTTATAGAAATCGAAGGAAGTATACAAAACTCTAGAAGCTGTTCTGGATGGTGGGACTGAGCCTAACTTGAATTTTCCTTTGTATTCTCTCCTTCAAAGTTAATCTAAGAGTTAATGTGGTGTAACACAGGCAAACGGACAACACCGAAGAATTTTCTTTTTTTCTGTGTTATGTGGCTCTGGGAAGCTGAACTAGATGTCAAGAGGCTTGGAAACTTGAGGAAACACAACCTAGGTGGAAAGAACTTTCTTCTTCAGAGTAGTCTAGGATGGAAGACCAGGCCTCCAAAGTGTGAGCTACGTGCTCCTGGAAGCACTCACGCTTGCCCTGAATGACCTTCTGGCCACCCTCATTCATCCCAACATCTGCTGGCCACGGCCACTAGAGACCCCACAGGCAGAAGACATAGTCTTTGCCACCATGGAGTTTCCCTTGCTGTTGAGGAGGAGAGACTAGCAATTGTTATTGCAGTCCAAAACAGGCAAATGGGAGTAGAGATGGAGGTGGTGTCGTGGTCAGTTTTACAAACGGTGCTCGAGTCAGGGATCCCTATTCTGAGCAGGTACGGGAGTGACGTAAGCAAAGGGATGGGAGCTTGAGGGTTCCAGGTGGAGAGGGGGACAGCCTGAAAATACACGCAGACTGAGGGAGGGGCAGACAAGGACCAGAAGAGCAGCAGAACCAAGAGGAGAGCTGAGACTGACTGGCAGGGAGAACAGCCGGGGAGGGGCTTGTCCATGTGGGGGCTCTAGGACAGATGCAGACAGAGGCTTCAAAGGCTCATGTGACACTGACCTTGACCTCCTGTGTCTCTGCCACCACTATGAGCATGCAAGCCACAGCTAGACCCCTGGTTCCATCAACATAAAAGACATGGGAGTGGAACTTCCCCCATGGGGCCCAGCAAGGGCCACCAGATCTATAGCTCTGTGAGTGAGCCCAGCTGAAATCAGCAGGCCTGCCCCAGCCAATCAGAAAATCTAAAGGAAAAACCACCACTCTTTTAAGCCAATGGCTTCTAGGATTGCTTGTTACACAGCATTACGATGCCAACAGCTGATGTAATATAATACCTATTCTAGATGTAAGAAACAGGAGACTAGCATACTCTGTTGGGCCTGGATAGTTTTTATTATTCCATAATGATGAAAGACAATAAACCATAGCCACGAAGGCAACTGCAGGAGCACAGTGGCCTTATCCTGCCATCTCCCAAACCAGGAGATGATATTCCACTTCCAGTAAGATCCTGCTGGGTCAGAGTTTAATAACACACACAGCCTTGGGAGTGTTGAACCAGCGGCCCCTCTCCTGCTTCACTGAAAAGTTTCATTCGGCGCTCTTCCCTGGCCACTTAAAGACATTTTACATCAATGACCAGTGAGAATGACCTGCTTTTCAGTTGCACCACATTACACACATCTTGGGGACCAAGACAAGCATGACCCACAGTCCAGCACATTTATAAGGTCCCCAATAGCCCCTCCAGGGTGGAGTCATGGGTACCCTAAGAAACTCTTCTAAACAAAACTTCCCTAATTTTGACCGAAAGATCAGAAGACACTCAGCAATCCCTCCAAAATTCTACAGATACAGCACATTATTTCCTCAAGGCCTCTAGAAAAGTATGTTGCAATTGTTCTTCTGTATCTACAGGGTCCATACCTGTGGATTCAAGCAACTGCAGATTAATTTTTTAAAAGCCTATATTGAACATAAATATTTACAAAGCATTTCCATTGTATTATGCATTATAAGTAATCCTGATGTGATCCAACGTATATAAGAAGATGCAGGCATTTACTTGCCATTCTATACAAGGTACTTCAGCATACATAGATTTTGGCATCTAAGAGGAGGTGCCCTGTGGATGCCAAGGGATGACAGTATCCCTAGTTTCCAAAACGTCTACCTATGCATCTCTTCAACGGAAACCTCTAGCCATGCCAACCTATGTTTAGAGTACAAAGTGCTCAAGTGAACGTGAAGGACGATGGTCTTCAGCCTGACAACAGTACCGTGTGGCAGGGGTGCATTTAGGAGAGGGAAGGGATAATAGGAGCCTGTTTAGACTTCAGGGAAGGTGGTATGGCTAGGCTTGGCGATGCAAGTTGGAGCACACTGGTCCTCTCACCGCCCACCTGATCCACTGCCTGCCTCCCTGTCCCTCCCCTAGTGCTCTCCCCTCTGAATCCTGAGTGCTGATCCACTTATTTAGCTACAAAATCAGTTTGGGATGGCTGTCAAAATTTGGTCATCTGTAACAACAAAAACAGTCAATGAACCACAAAGAGTAGACAGCTGAGCTTTTAAAGAGCCTCTTGTTTTGACGGCCTCATCCACTCCCCATCTCCTTGCTACCTTCACGGCTCTGCCTCACTGAAATAGGCCATGAGTTGGGTATAAATAGGTCTCTCTCCGAGCAAAAGCTCGCAAAGCAAAAAGGTTAAACCACTCTCTGTCTATGGAAAACATTCCATTATCACTGCATTTTTTATTAAAGTAAAGATGCTTCCCTACTGTGCACAAAAAGCTATTTGCCCTGGTATTATATAAATATTTGATGTTGGTCTTTTGGTAAAAGGCCACCTTAGCATTCCAATCTTATGATTTACAAGAAGGATGTGGGAAAAGGAGGTCTGCCATATTATCTCAAGAGGTAAATGCTAGTGGTAACCACTCTTCCTGCAGTCCTCATGACTGTCTATCAGGCTCACCTTCAGGGTGAGCCCTTGGGGATATTCTTCCAAGTCTAACCTAACCAAGTACATACCAGGACAAGCAATCTGAGCTATTTCTAAGAGACTACAAAGTGACCATCTACTTGATTGAGCTAGGTAGGACTAAACTGTCCACATTAGGCATCAGGCATCACATCACCCGTGTCCTTGGCCCCCTGTGGGCCCCTGACTCCAGCGGAAACTATACAATGCTGTCATCACTCTTTTGTTCCAGGAGTGGGGTTGGCCAACATGGGATGTAAATGCAATGTGGTCATTCCAATGTGCAACCTATGGGGAACAACATCGCTATTCAGCCTGTCCCAGACACTGGTCTTGTGCTCTTTCCCAGTTGAGCTATACTCATTTTCTCCAGGAACCAGAGAAAGAGCAACCTGTGTTCTCTTATCTCTCAGGCTCTCATTGATACTCTGGACCTACCTGCTTTTCTACATTTTCATCTTGAAAAGCTCTGTGACCTTGACAACATACTTCTTCAGTGAGAGCAGGGATTAGCACATACCTTTTAGTGCCATTAACCACACAGGGAAGAGACACAGTGATTCAGGGTTGGCTAGAAGTAAGGCACTCTGCCTGGCATGGTTCAGAGTCTCTCAAGGAACCCTCCCCAATACTCCACAAGAGTTATCACTACCTGTGAGTGGATGAGATATTTGAAGCTACAAAAGATAAATAATTTGTCTAAGTTCAAAGAGAATGGAAGAGCTCAACTAGACCTAACATGCACTTGGATTCTAAAGCCTGCATTCTTTGGACAACAAGAAACATTTATTGAGTTACAACTATGATCAACCATATGCTGTATGAGTGGCTAGGGTAGGAATGGGATCCCCTGACCACTGCAACACACGAATGCCAAGAAGCACACATTAGGGTTTGCAAGTATGTGTGTAAAATACATATTCTTACTTCTATATAACCCATTTGGGTGGGGTACATGTTCTTGTAATTTGCAAATATATGGTAATGCAGGATATACTAGATCTCTGTGTCAGAAAAAGTGGTACAAACACCCAATGCCACAAGGCTTAGGTGCAGTTGCAGCATCAGGGAGAGTTTCAAGAATAGCAATCTTTCGAAAAGGTAGGCATGAGAGACATCTGCACACTGCAGAGATGGGTACAACAAGGATATCACCTGCAATGTATTGCAATCATTAGTTTTCATTTATCAAGTATAGGGCCAGAGATATAGCTCAGGAGCACAGCACCTGACTGGCAACTGTGAGGCCCTGAGTTTGACTGCTGGTACCAAAGGAAAAAAAAAATTCTTATCAAGTCTCTATAACTATGCTGGGAGATAGCTTAGCGGCATAAGCATCTAACTGGCAAGTGCAAGGTCCTGAGTTGAGTCACGGTACCATAAAAAAGAGGAAGTCTTTATAACTAACTTCCTGTTTATACAGAACAGTAGTCAGGAAAACAAAAGACACTACTGTGTACTGCTCAGGTGAATCTATAACTCGGGGTGGTGTTCTACAGATTATTTTCAAGCAATCAGGGTCAGAAAGAAGGACTCTTGTAGTTAAAAAGAAAAGTGAGGGTTGAATCACTATGTAGAGTGGACATGGCTCAAGTGGCTTCAGGTTTGCACGACTGCAGCAAAGGACATTTTTTAAAAGAAAGAGAAAAAGGACTGCCAGGGAAGCACTGGGCAAGGGAGGAGTGTCAGGGCAAAGACCAAGAAAAGGCCAGGGGAACAGTGAGAGGGGAATACAAAGGTGAGGGTGACTGTGGGACAAGGACAGTGGGGCAGGTGGAGGTGGAGGGGACAAAAGCAAGGTGATGTAGGTCATGGGGAGATGGGGGTGGCAGCCACAATACTGGTGACCAGTGATGGCAGCAGGGATCTGGCAGGCCCAGAGCCCTTGGAGAGAAACCAGCCTCCAAGCTGGGTCTGCAGATGGTGGCACCTGGCGCCCATTCCTCAACAGCCAGTTGGCACAGGCTCCCTCTCCTCCGCCCTCCAGAGACAGATTCCAGCCTTTGTCTTCTTGCCGGCGGTGTTCCCACGTGCCTGCTCTGCTCTGCTCTGCTCTGCTGTGGGGCCCCTGCGCTCATTCCTGCTGTTCCCTTGAACGACCTTGGAGCCCTCCTCTCTCTACCTGGAGACACTGCGAGGACCTGGCACCCTCGGTGCACCTCAAGCTTGGCCGGCTGGGGGCAGACCAAGATGCCTGCTCATTAATAACCAACCTTGAGAAAGGAGCCCTCCTGGGTGCCCGGAGTGGGACCCCAAACCTGGAGACTGGAGTGAAGAGTGAAAACAGAAGCTGAACTCTTAACGGGGTGACTCAGGCTCAAGTGTTCCCTTGTTCAAGGAACAAAGGTCTTTTGCATTTCATGACTGCGAACACTCTTCCCGAGTACAACTACCCACCGAAGAATGGCAGCTGGTGCTTCTCCAGAGGGCAAACAGCTTTCAGGTGTTTCTACCTCGGCCGGGTTTATTAGTAAAAACACTAATTATTTCATTGGACATGGGTTCTTTTAGTCACCATCAGCTTGCCTTTTTTTAAAAAAAAGAGAATCTGGGAAAATAACCCTTGTATTATTATTATTTTTTTTTCCTGGTCAGTGGAAAACTGAGCTTTTTCAGAGCAGAAATCCCCTAACACTCACTAATGTCACCGCATCTCACACGCCCCACCCAGCACAAACAGGGCAAACTGCGTTTCAAGGGAGGGTAGACTTGGATGAACTGAGGGCTTCCACGCCCACCCTCTTCAGACAGAGCCCCATGGCTGAAGTGCAGCGCTAGACAGGGCTGCACGGAGGAGATGCAACAGGCTCAGTGGAGGCGTTCACAGGGACACACGCTGGGGACATTTCACACTGTCTTCAAGTTGGGGAGGCTGGATTTAATGCCACTGAAAGCCAAGGGAGGATGTGACGGCATTTGAAACATTCGAGGCAAATCTGAAGGTTAAAAGCTGTATCATTTCTCTGTGCTCTTGGATACATGCAAGGTTGGAAAGCGGAATGAAGAGGAGAAAACGCAGAGGAAGTTCACTGAGCCCAGATTACGCAAACCATAATGATAAGGGGAACATTAAGGGCTCCGTGAACCTTCTGCCTGACCATGCTTAAGTGGTGGAGCCAGAGAAAACCTCCCTTTGGATGGCCCAATTCTCCTAAGAGGAAAAAACGTTATCAGCGGCAGCCTGTGTGGCTACTACCTCCCCAGGCTCCCTGCAGAAAGTCAAGAGTTCAGTACTATCCACCAGCTTCTTGGGGAGAAGCGTAAAGCTGTACACAGCCACATGGGGTATCTGCAGAGGCCAGAGAAGGTCAAAGGGAGCTGATGGGGTGGACCCACAGGAAGCAAAGTGCTCCTTCATAGTACTTCCTAAGATCCACCAATCAAGCCACAAACACCTGCCACGAGCACATGCTGCCCCAGGCTTTAGGGTGCCTCTCCAAACAGGGCGCTCCAAACCACCACGGAGAGTTTCCTCAAGTACAGAGAGGTTACTGACCTAGTAACCAGGAAACAGAAGTGACTCTTCCTTATTTGCATTGATAAAGTATACACCTTACTTAGAACTGCATAATGAAATGCACTAGCCGCTTTCATTTAGTTATTTAAATTAAGTAAATTTTACAATAAATTGTGCTCAGTACCCACAAGTAGCTGGTAGCTATCAAATTGGAAAGCATCCTTGCACCATCCCAGAAAGTTCTACTGGGCAGCCCTGCGGCTCTAGACGTATTCTTACAGAGGTTAACTGCCTTCCTTATGTCATACATCTGCTTGACCAATGATCATAGCCCACCAGTACTATGACACCTTCTGCTACTATAGGAACATGTTGACATTACACATAGAGATTTTAGATACCAAGAAGTGACCTGAATATAATGGCAACCTGCCTGTGCTCTGTCACTGTCCAAGGCTTTGGACGATTCAAAGAATGTACGTTCAGAAAAAAAATTGAACAACACCCTAGGTATTGTTGGGATTGACAGATCTCATACTGCCAGCTTTTGTTGGGGTTGAGAATTTGGTGTTGTACGTCACTTGCAAAGCTCACTGTCTGGCAGCCCTTAGGCCCTGTAGGGCTGATATGTTGGTTTCACCCCCCAATTGCACCGCAGCTTTGACACAGCATGAAAGTGACTCAATTTGCCTTTGCCTTAACTCCAAACTCTTTTTTTTTTTTTTTTTTTTTTTTGCTTGACACTGTCCTAGTGCGGGAAGCCTTTCTTTCTGCTGTGACAACCAACATCATTAATGCTCTTCTAGGAAACAAACCCCTAGAAATAACCCATTCCTGGGAAGAACCGGGTGCTGGGAGATGCAGGAACAGACTGAGTCCCAGCGGAGCTTATAGACACCAGGCGGTGCCATTTGTTTCTCTGCTGTTGATTTCAAGGTGCTGCTCCTGCTACCTCAAACTGTAATAGTGTCTACAAACAATTTGCACTTTCAGTGTGACATAATTCCAGGGGGTAATTAACAATCGCAGGGAATCATCTTTATAAGAGCTTTTAAAAGCAACGGGATGGAGGCCACTGTTGATGGCACAGAATCACTGCCCTTTTGCTGGCATTTCAGAAGGCACCTGGCTGACCCTCTGGAGAGGTCTGGAAAGCACAGGTCCTTGCCTTTCTGGAAATTGCTCCAGATGCATTAATTATAAATCAAATGTCACATATTTGCTGCCTGCACAGCTAGCTGAATGTAGCACATTCTTCAGAGGGGCAAAGACCACAAGTTATCAATAGAGTTACTGAGAGCCTCCAAAGGCTGGCTTCCATACCATGAGTCATTCCCAGGTGGAAGACCGCATTCACCAGCTTTCCTCCATTTCGGAAGTGGTCACTCATGTGCTCCAACCAGTTGGCATCCAGGTTGCTCACTGTCTGGCCATTCCTGGAGATGCGAAGGGGAATGGTGACCGGGTAGTACTCCCGGTACTTCTGCTGGTCCTTCGGCCTGTTGAAGAGGGTGAAGATCTCTATTTCTGTGGAGGTTCAGAAAAAAAAAAAGGGTTAGGGGTCAGACAGTGAAACAAAATCTGTCTCACTGGGTGTAGTGAAGTGTTTTTGAAGACTCAAGAATTGGGTACCAAAAGTTAAACCATGGCGGACGTGCTACCAAATAATAAAACTCCTTGCAAGCAGTAAGTGGAGGCTGCCTCCAAGTGGAAAGGGGCCTCAAGTGAGAGGGTGCAGGTTTTAAATTTAAAACAGCTGAATAGCTGATACTTGGGATCCATAAGTGTAATTAAGCATCTGAGAAAACATAGCAGACACTTCTACAAGTGCATGCAAAGATGTGTTCTGGAAGTTTAAAAAGCAGACGCATTTGGCTGGGTAAGAGCTGGTCTTCAGAAAACATAAAAAGGTACATATATGAAGGCACACAGAAAACAAAAATACTGTTCTAATTCCAGGAACCTTGTACACCCCTGGCCTCACTATTTAGAAACTGCAGTGGTGTTTATAAATCGCAGTGGTGTTTCCTGGGGCCAAGCCCATAATGCTTAATCAAGTACATCAAAAATGTATCACTGATATGTAAAAATAAATATGTTCCCGTAAATGAGGGTTCCTGCCTGGAGTGGCAGGTCTGCTCAGTCAGCCGGGCAGGCACCAGGAACACGGCTCTGGGCTCCTGTGCCTTCATTTATAGCTCAGCTTTCTAGAAATCAATAATCGCCATCACCCAGAAGCCAACCTGTGCCTGCCGTACGTGCCGCTGTACATGAGTTCACTGAGGCCACCTCCAGGAGCCAAGACCTGGCATTGCAAGCTAAGTCTCAGGGTCTATTTTGGGGATATGCATGCAGTCAAGCAATCCTGACTGACCCACCTTAAAAAGCTTTGCTTACACAGGCTGGGCAGAAATATGCTTTGGTTTCCAGAAATATCTTTAGGAATCACAAGAAAACCTCCACCCTTCTCTCAGAAGATAATTTTAAAGGTCATAAACAATAATAGTTGACCTGAGTCGTAAGGACCAAGCACCCTCCTGCTCCCCACATGAGAGATATCTGTACCCACATTCTGGAACACAGTTTCCCAAATTGTAATATTTCATAATTTTTGTGGAATGTAAACACTAAGTTATTATCTGTTTAAAATCACTTTCATTTATTTAAGCAAACACATGTTGAAAGAAAACTTTGATGATCGTGAAGGCAGATTACCACCACTTGCCATGAACAGGGAGGAACGTGGAGACACATTCACAGCAAATGCGACACTGCCCCCATCTTGAACTTCCTTTCTCTTATCTACTTGGCTGATTCAAATGCCATCGCTGGCTAGAAAATGTTTGCACGTAAGAAATAAGGACATGGGCATACAGGACCAGCAACCACTAACTTTGAAATATGAACTCTTGAAGAATGGAGTGAGACAGAGAAGGGTTATAATAGGGGAACTGAGTCCCAGATCAGAGGTAGGGCGCAGGCAGAAGCGGAACCAGACTGTCAGGTGTTTTCTGGTCCTAGGTGCCAGACATTGCAACGAAATTTGCAAATACTAAAGCCAAGAGGACCTGCCACGCTTTAGTGCATGTCGCATTTCATTTGAATTTCTCCAGAAGTGGACCTCACAAACTTTTCATGTGCGAGTCACTGATTTAGGAAGTGATCCTAAAATTCAAGAGGGAGGGAGGTAACGTGGGAGGAGAGAAAGCGAGTGAAGGGCGCATTCAGGGGTCAGAGACCACACAGGCAAGTGGCACACAATCCTACCCAGATCCACAGATACTGTGTGTAACACTTAGAAGATGGGCGGGCCCAAGGACAAAGCAGCTGGGGCATTTGTCCTCAGAGCCAAGGTCACTGTGGAGATGTAAACTCCTCAAGGCATCAACGCCCTGCGGGTTCCTACTCCAAGGGTGCAGGCAGGCTGAGAGGCCAAGGAGACTGTGGGCGTGACCAGAATACACCACAGGTGACCGCGAGGGGCACTTGTCCCTACAATCTGTACTGCCGAGTAAAAATTTAATAAAATGAAGGAGAAGGCACAGCGGCCACAGGGGAGGAGTGGACGGGCATTCAGGAGCTGGCCACAGTCTGTGTAGAGCAACCCCTGACCTCACAGGAGGGTCCCCCAGTCCCATGACCAGATTAAAAACCCCCACAACTTTCTTCACTGTGTCAAGAAACAGAAAAGGGGGAAGGCTGAAAGGAGAAATGAGAATGTCAGGGTGGGTGGAGGAGACAGAAACTGTCAAATGAGGTAGGCAGCGCTAACAGCGTGCCCAGCTTTCCAGCCCGACCCTCCCCAGGGGGGCAGGACTAAAGCCAGAGCCAGAGACAGAAATAAATTTTTCAGGAAGGAAAAGGAAATGCTGTTGGAATGAAGAGCTGCCAAAGCGTTAGTGGCAATGAAATATTGGGAGAAGGCCGATGTCAGATGCCTAACCTTTAGTAAACTCTCCTGTCCCACTGTCTTCCATGGCCCTGCTCCTCTCCCGACTCCCATGGCAACTGGCCAAGAACAACTGTCCCAAATGATGTCTCTTGATGTTTTTATCTTCTGATTCTTCAACCCCTAATCCTACATGAGCAGGCACCCTCTGCAGTTCCAAAAAGCTGCCCGAAGTTTGTTTAAATTTTCTCAGCTGCTCTATGCCTCTGTCCTGACCCCAGCTGGAATATGTTTCCAGACGTGGGACAGAAAGTCCCGAGGGAATGCGGAAGGCATTGCTTCTGAGAATGCTCTGGCAGAACACCCAAGGAGCTCAGGGTGTCTCCTTGTCTTTCTCCGTCACCCTGAAGTGGGGACTTGCCTTGTGTCTCATTAAATCCCTCGTATGCAGCAAAGCTCCCCTGTGGGTGCTACATGTGTGTTTGCTGATGGACTTAACCCAGTCATGATTAGGGAGTGCGGAGCCCAAAGCCAGAGGCCTGTGGGCACCAAGCACGCAACTATCTGGGTCTAAGGCCTGAGGCCCAGCAATGAAGTCCACAGGGGGACTCTAGAAAGCTATGGCTTGAAGCTGAGCCCTGGGGCTGGCCAGTCAGGGGCCTTTGTCTGCAGGAAGAACAGTTTTCAGAGTTCAATTGAAACTGTGTGGGACTGATGCCAAAGGCTAGAACTTAGAGGAGAAAGAGGAGGCCGGAAAGTTCATGGGTTAGAACAACTGGGAGTTGGATGTGACTGGTGGGCCTGCGCTGGGGCGGCTGCGGCAGGGGGGCGGCGCATGGAGGGCGTGGACAGGGACGGAGGTAGGAGGTTCCCACTAGGAAGGCCTGGTTGTGGGGCTGTGGCAGCGAGGGCGGCTGTTCCATCCAGATCCCTGGATATCGGGAAGGCTATGTAAGGCTTCCACTGCCTTGCGTACTGCCTGGCCCGGAGGGAGGCCGCCTGCCAGGGTGGAGAGGAAGTCAAAGTGTAAGAACCTCTGTGCCCATAGGAGCCACAGCAACCTACTCGTGAGGACGGAGCAGCCCAGGGTCTGTGTACAGCGCTGACAAGGGCCATGATCACCTTTGTTACCTCACTTGAGTCTCCCAACACCCATGGGAGGGGGTGGCACCAGCACTAAGTGGCACCCTGGGGGTCACAGCTTGCAATTAGCAGAGCCAAGAATCTTTGAACCCTGCAAACCCTGAGCTTGTTCCCAAATCTAACCCAGGACACAGAAAGCAGGTGCTGGTGGACAGGAGTGTGGGCTCAAAGGCTAACTGTCCACAGACTGAGGGAAATGCCAGAAAGATGGCAGCAGATGGCAGATGTAGGAGGGACCACAGGGAGAAGACACGGGCCCCGAGGCGGCCACGCGCCAGATGCCCACACCAAGGTCTCCTGAACAGAACCTCTTCTGCGGAAATGCAGCTGAGCCCACTGGCCCCAGCTTCCGGCTGCCACCACTCAGTGGGGAGCAAGGGGAGGGCTGGGAGAATTTCTTACAGTGATTATTTAAATTTTGGAATTGATGTGAGCCTATCGGGCCTCTTTGTGTCCCTGTCTGAAGGGGCAGCAACAGAGACGTGGGGGCTGTCCCTACCTGAGCCCGGGTGATCCCCGTACCGCACAGATCTCAAACCAACAGGAAATTCCCCCAGACCAAGAAAGCAAGCCAGTGAGCAAGAAAAGAAACCCAGGAAGGTAGGGGCCAAGCTGCAGAGGAAGCGGGAGGTGGAGTCCCTGGGAAGATCCCCTCAAAGCAGCCCAGCTTAGATTCTGCTCCCCCAGGCCTCCTAGCTAGGAGACAAATTCACCAGAAGGAAGGGAAGCACGAAGACTCCCTCTGGAGATTTTTTTAAAGAAACTGTCTTGCTGTGGATGCCTGCGGAGGCTCGTGTGGCGGGAGAAGGAGTAATAAGCACTTCGTCCTCCTTAGTATGCCCTGGGAGAAAGCGATGCTGAGAGCCTGAAAGCTGAGGGGAGGCAGGGAAAGGCAAGGCAGGAGAGCTGTTGCGGGTATGTGTGCTGCGGGTGACGGTGTGCAGACTTCGCAGGGAAGCAAACAACAGGACTCCCCAGGAGAAAGGTCAGGAGACAAGCTAGGGGTCAGCTGAACGCCATGACCAATGGGAATAGGGACACAAGTCCCTGCACACCTGGCCTTCAGGCAGACCCAGTGCTCAGGCCGTAATAAAAAGGTCAATGCACAGGAGCATGGAGGAGACACTTTGTATCTGTGAGTCAGGGGTCACAGGAACACCTACTGGAATATGGGGGCACCTGAGACTCACCCAGGAGCAATCAGGATGGTGTGCTCAGGCGATCACCCTCATGACCACGGTCTGTCCATCCCCACACTAACCAGTAACTCCTGAGCGTTTATGGCCTAATGCAAAGACTGGACTCACTGAATCCAACAGGAAAAGAGACTCCGCCTTTTCCTGAAGTGCTCCCTGCCTCCCCAAGGCCTTCCCTTTTCCTCGGTGTCTGGCCTGATCCCTCACCCCTTGCAGTTCGGGAGTATGGAGAAGAGCTAGCTCCTCAGAGGCCCTTTCTCCTCAAGATTCAGTGAATATCCACCCTTACCATGGGAAGACGGGACTCCTGAATTAAGACCTGGTCATTTGGAGGCACAAGCCTGATCTAACCACACTCTCAGCTGCTCTGAGTAGGGAGCAGAAGTCTATCTCAACCTAGTGAAGAAAAAAAAAAAAAAAAGCACACAAAGGAAGAGCGCTACTTCCATACATACTGAACCTTGATTAAATGATAGTGCTAAGGTATCCCAGGACTGATGCAACTCTAATCTCTCCCTCTAAGCAACTTAGCAAGTAAGCTCTCACAGTAATTCTCAAGAATTACTCATGGAACTAAAACTATTTTCTTCTTGTTTTTGCCTCAAAGTGTAAAAATGTTCCTTATCATTTGCAAGAGGGCAATTTCAAAGACTAGTGAGTAAGCAGCACATTAATCATGGACATGCTCCAGCACGAAGCCAAAGGTCCTGGAGGCTTCCTACTGTCAAGTCTTGATACTTGTTTGCCTCATCGTTACCATAAGAGGCCTCATTGCTAATGTAAGCAACTTGCTCACAGGAAGAAAATGGATGCTGGCTTTCCTGGAGAAAGTAGTGAAAAGGGAACTCCGGGGAGAGGCAGGAGGACAGACTTGCTCGCTGTCAATCAAGGGCTGCAGGAAGCCCTGCCAGTCTACTCCACAGGAAAGACAAAGCTGAGAAGCAAGGTAGGATGGTGAGCCAGTCTCCCTCCATGATCTGCCCCTTTTCAGCTTGGCCAACACATCCTTTGTAAACCTCCAATGACTCAACTGGCAAAATGTGATAACAGAGCTCACTCGCTATAGAGAGAATCATGAGATCGGGCATTTTAAAAGCTTATTGGCACAGGGCCTGGTGCTCAGGAAGTATTAATAAATGTTTGCTATTATTGTTGTGCTGTGATTTGAATTCCTCGGCCCTACGTGCATGCTCTGGTGGCTGTCACAATGGGATTAGCAGGAGCATGTATTGGCGGCTCGTCCTTGGCAGAGTGTTCCCCACTTGGTGCTGATCTGTCAACTGTTATGACCTCCCTGAGGTCAGAAACTGGTTGTTTACATCCTAGTGAGCTGAATCACAGTTTCCTGCATAATTCGACCTCAAAGGGCTTCTCTCTGGTTTCTTGTTTTAGGCAGATATTCTAAAGAGTGGAGAGTCCAACGTTACAGGTGACTAGCCCACCAAGACCCTCTGTACAAGGGCGGGGTACTCAAGGGCCAGAGTCCAAGGACTAAAATAACTCCCAGGCTAAAAATCTGCTTCAAATCAAGAGCTCAAGGGCTGAAATAACTCCAGGTCTGGAATGCACTTCAAAGATCATATTTTGGAGCAATGCATGTCAATTTCATGAGGCTCTACTCTTCCCAGAAGTCATAACTGCAACACACGAATAGTTGGGTAGCCCAGATAACAGCTTGATAAAGTTTCTCTTATTTGATGGACATAGCTTACACTCCAATTCTATTTTTTTTTTTTTCCCTCTACGATAACCCAGGGATTACAGCAAAGCTTCTAGACTCTTTAAATGGTTCAAAACTCCCAGGGCTGCCATACTTACTTTCTGAGTCTTCATGCACATCCAGCCGGTCACCATCCGGGCCACGTGGGCTCACCTCCCCCAAGGAGGCTTCGTTTCCCTCACCCTCCTTTCCTGAGGGCAAGCTGGGTTGCTCAGTGAGAGGATTGGGCTCTAGGCTTTTGTCCATCCCTAGAAGACTGACGTTCACATACACAGGCTCTGAATCTTCATTCTCCACTGATGTTTGGGCCCCAGGTGTGTTTTTCTCGTCTCCGGCATCTGTGGCACTGTTGGCAGGGGATACCAGGGAGCTGCTGCTGCCCACCAAGGCCACAGGGTAATGGTACTGAGGTATAACACCGACAAATTTCAGGCCCTGACTGGCGGCCACCTGGACCTACAAGACAAATAGTGCAAGGGAACTGGTGAATGAGAGGTTCTCTCAAAGAGGCATATGCAGCATACCAGCACCTCCCAGAGACTTCTGAGTACACTGCAGCACCAACACAAAGAATATCAGACTGTTGAGATGCCGTGTTCCCCAGGCAGGGCCTTCTCTTGCCCCAGCCAGATGGAACAGGCTCCATGTGTTTCACTACACTACCTGCTAGAAACACTGAGCGTGTGGCTATGGCACTGCATTAATCCCTACTTCTTTGTTTAAAGAGGCCAAAAATATCATAAAAGGATAAGCATCAACAAATAAAAGTTCAAAAAAGGAAGTTCTTTATTTAAGCCATGGTTTATTTTTTTGTTATTTGCTTTTCTGATGAATTGCCTACTTCCTGCCCACCAGGTTACCACATTAAAAACAGTGTGTTTATAGAAATATACACGAACTTCCAGATGGCATCTTACGACCCAAAGAGCTTCCTCTTTAAGATAATAGTTGTAGCAGAGAATGTGCAAGGTAGAGAAAACCAATCCCGTGGCAAAGGTACCAGGCATTATGCTCCTCGGCATACTTAGGCCTGGGGGGGGTCCCACCAAGGGGTCTACAGCGCACACCTGGCTGGCAGCCATCGGAAGCCCTGTCTGGAACTCTCTGTATCCAGGTGCTACCGCCCTGCAGAGGTAAGCAGGGAGCAGTTGTGTTTCATCTCCGATGCCCATCAGATAAGCCTTTAATGTCCAGAAGGAGTCTCAAGATGCTTGAACACAATCTCTCCCTAAAACGTAACTCCAGGCCACTGCATTTAGTCATCAAAACTTTGAAAGAAAACTGAAAAAGCCTAATAAAATTAAGCAACAGCCAGACCGAACTATCAGGGCACTTTCCTAGCAAGGATGCTCAGGTCGTGTAAAGAAGAAAGTGGAGACCTTTAAGCAGAGTCTTACCCACAAACTGCTAAGTGGGTGACCTCAGCAAACCTTTAGGTGTATGCAATGCCCATCTACTGTCACCAAGAGTCCATAAAGTAGCTGGCCTGGAGCTACCTTTAAAAGAGAAGCAGTCTTGGCAGCTGCCATCCTCGGGTGAGCCTATCTTAATGCTAAGCACGCTGCACAGGCTGCAAAAGATCTACAGAAGTTGCAAACATATATTCCAATCTTTCTATAGAATCTAGACTTCATGAAACATAGCAACTACTATAATACTAATCCCATCCATTGTACCCTGAATACACGTGGAGCCCTCAGATTAGTTATTTTACATAAATTGGTTTTGTCCATCTTTAAAAAACCCTGTGAGATAGTAGCATTATCCCCCTTTCTGAGGAAGACCCTAAGACCCAACTAAAGTCATGAAACAAGACTGAGGAGCTAAGACTCAAATTCAGGGCATGGCCTAAGCCAAAATGAACAAAGCCTAAGTGGACATATCTTGAGGTACTAAACAGATATAGAGCCATGGTTCTATATGTGTTCATGTATCTGGTCCAGGGTTGGCTCAAATCAGTCTCAGAAGCTTTAACAAATAAAAGAAACTCTTAAAAGTCATCCCTTTCATTCTGAAAAGTCACCTTTTACTCATTAATCTGTGATTTGCCTCTTTTAGTAATCGTTTTAGAGAATTTCTAAAGCTGACATAGAACAAAAGTTTTAAGAGTATGGAGGTCGTTATGTTAAAGAACCTTATGTTAAGGAAGCCACTATTTCCAAAGCATGGTTCAGAGCTTCCTGGCAATACAGGCAACAGGAGAAGGGCAATGGATTTTACAGCCCTCAAATGAAAGGCGGAAACAGCCTGAGCTATCTCTTGGCCCTCTCACCCTCCCAGGGAAACAGCTGCCACTCCTAAAGCACTCTGGAAACTTCTTCTTCTTCTGTGAGCTCCACTCAACCTCAAGCCATTCACAGCTACAGCAATCGCAGGGCTCTGAAGGCTTTCAGAGCTCCAACAGCCTTAGTCCCTGGCATGAGGGACCACAGGGAGTTACATAAGCTTTGTGCCCTTAACTCACTCCTCTAGAAAAGAGGGTGAATCAGACTTCCTTGCAACTGCTCTGAAGATGAAACATCAGAAACTGTGGTGAAGGACGGGGCACAAGGAAGGTTATGTGGCCACTGTAATGGCACAGAGTTCTCTGCAACAGTCTGGCTTCCGTGGCCCCGCAGACACTGCTGGGAAGACAGGTGCCGACTGGACCCAGGGTGTTATTCTGGCCCTCTCCTTCCTCCCTGGGACTTGAAGTAATGGACAGGATTAAATGTCACTCACACTTCAGCTTTCTCCCACCACAAACCAGACGGCTGTATTATTTTCCCACAATGAACCCCCAATCCATCCTGTAGGCCAGGGGGGTCTCAAACTGTGGTCTCTTGATCAGCCGCATCACTGTCTCCTGGGGATCTCGCTAGCAGTGCAGGTTCTTGGACCTACAGGAGCAGTGACTTGGAACATAAGGCCCTGCAAAGGAGAACAGGTAGCCCGGTGTTCGTGAGTCACTGCTGTGAGACATACATTCCAAGAGGAATCCGCTGAATGAATGAATGAATGAATGAATGAATATGGAAAAGAATGAACAGGAGGTCTGTCCCTCCTAGAAGGTTAGAATCATGAAGCATTAATTTTTCTACCCCTTGAGTTCAATAAACACTAAGTCCCCATACTGACCCAGAAGAGCCCTGTGTGTTTAGGCACTAAAGAGATAAAATAGAAGACCTAGACCTCAAGAAGATCCAACCAAGTAGTACCTTAAAAAACAGCTATACGAACAAGAAGCAATTTATGATTTTTTTTTAAAGTTTAGGTTTATGCTATTTATATATATTTTTTTTAAATCAAGAGAGCTGGGGAAGATAGCTCAGTGTCTAAGTGCCTGCCTGGGAAGTGCATGGACCCAGGTTTGGCCCCCCACTACCACATGCTTGCAGCCCTGGAACCCTAGGCACACTATGCTGGCCACCAAAATTGGACAGGGTAATGCAGGACTGTAATCTCAAGGCTGGGGACACTGAGACAGGAGGGTCACTAGAAGTCCTAGCTGTGTATCAAGACCCTGTACCAAATAAGTATTTTTTTAAAACTCAGGATTTCAAAATATAGACAGTCTTTAACTATGTTTTTATAAACATACATACACATACATAGAAACATTTGCCAATCATGAAAACAGCAGTGTTTTTTTTTAAAAATGGGGCTGTGAAGGCCAGCCAGATAGCTTAGCAGACTGAAGATCCTGCTTAGGAAGGTGCAGGGACAGGGATTTGATCCTCAGTGTGCTGTGCCAGCCCCAGCCCCAGGGTTTGCTGAGATGGTGCCTGAGACTGGGCATGCTAAAAGAAATTTCTAGAAATACATCGGGAATATATCGTGAGAGGCCAGGATCACCAAGAAATGAGACGGGACTAGAAATCATAAAGAGTAGATCACATGAACCTACCAGGGATACAGCTCAGTGGCACAGTGCCTGCCTGGTAAGTGTGGGGCCATGAGTTTGAAGCCCAGTACCACCACAAAACATTCACATATCTTTGGACATTAAGTCAAAAACAGCACTGACTTTGCCCTGCAGGCCAGCACAACCTCACTTTTTCACTATGGGAACTAAAAGCAGAGAAGGGTAGCCCTAATAGCAAAGCACAAAACTTATTCAAATGCTCATCTCTTATCTCAAATATCACTGAAAATTTTACGTCCTGTACCATGGTATCTCATAGTTTCCAAACCTTCTGAACAGATGTGTTATGGTTTATGTCTAGTTGTCCCCCCAAAGCCTCATGCAATCATGGGGTGTGGCTTCTATAGATTGAGACTTGATTCATGATCCCTAGGATTGTGTTTTAGTACTGATGGGATTATCAGTCTGAGTAAGGCTGAGACTATGGGTGTGGTCTAGGGCGGATATCCTAAGGTGGAGAACCTGAATTTAATATAAAGAGCGACAGAGAGACAGACTCAGCTGTAGCTGTTGCTCTGCTGCTGTGTTTTGTTGGCTGCCTCTGTCACCATTGTGTTGCTGTTCCACCGCCATGAACTGGATGCTCTCTGTCTTGCTCCACTCAGCCTTGGGCCAGTCAAATATGGACTGAAACCTCCAGCAACTGTGAGCTAATAAACCTTTCCTTCCTTCATTTTGAGTATCGGTTATTTGTCTCAGCAACGAGAGAAAAGTAACAAAGACAAGATGCTGAAGTTAAATGCTCCCTCCATCCCAGGCCTTCCAGAGCAACTCATGCCTCAAGAGGAAGCAGCTCTATGCACAAATCTTTAGCTGCAGCTCTACCTACTTCCACTGGGAGGCTTCCTGAAAGTAAAATTAACCACTCAACGGATATTAACTTTTCAAAGGCTTGGTACAGGCTGCCAAATTGTTTACCAGAAAGGGTAAATAGTTCTTTTTAACCAGAAGAGGCATTTAAATCCTATAAAGATCAATATTTGGCTGGACTCTGGGGGCCTTGACTCTTCTGGTTTTCTACTATTAGTGTACTTTTGATTTTTTGCCAT
Organism: Myocastor coypus; assembly: GCA_004027025.1. NCBI lineage: Eukaryota > Metazoa > Chordata > Mammalia > Rodentia > Myocastoridae > Myocastor > Myocastor coypus. The sequence continues at coordinate 25,158 of PVJA010018699.1, forward strand.
ATAGCCATTTGACTTAAGTATACCTACTGCTAACCTGAATGATGACTGTCTCTCATTCTTTCATTTATTTTCTCATTTATAATCTTTACTGAAATTTATCTGGTATCTTTAAGGTTCATCCTGAGCCACCAGGTCTCCTCAACTCTCCTCTCCTCCTGGTGTCTCACATGGGTTTAATTACTAATAATATATTAATTAGTCCTAAATATGGATGCCTAGTCCTGACTTTCCTTGCAGGCTCAGACCTGTGTGGCCAAGGGTCACAGCTGCTAAGTCCACCATGGACATGTCTGTGAATCTGGAGTCATGGGTAGCTTCTTCCTCTGCTCCCCCTTTCTCTAACTGCATAGGTCCACACAGCACTTAAGTTTGAAGACTTCATATATAAATGGATGTATATTGAACATATATCCATTAGTGAAATAAACTAGACCTATATGTGTAAATATCGTATAGTCTCCCTAATATAAGTACTTTAAAGAAGAAAATAAGAACTTAAGGGCGTAACACAGCTGAATGTGTTATGGATTAAACAATGAAGTGACTGGAAGCAGATAAAGGAGAAAGCATCAATAGCAAAACCATGCACTTATGTACACAGGATGAATCAGATATTGTTCACATCCTGACAGATTTCTCCTCAAGTGTTTCGTTCTCCCACCCTAACTCTTCACACATGGAAGGTGGCCCTCATCATCTGCTGCTGGATAGGATCCTGACCAACTCCATGGCCCCACACCCCAGCAGGCTTCAGAAATCCACAATTGCGGCAGTATGGAAGAACAAATCATGAATTGTCAGGTTCCCTTAGCTATGGAGTTCACAAAGACTTGTCACAGTTTGGGTTAATGAAAGCGACCACAAACATTGCACAAATCTTCTATTAAAAAAAATCCCTGTCTCTTCTCTCACTGCTGGGACAAATACCTGACACCCAACATGAAGGAAGGAAAGGTTTATTCAGCTCACAGTTACTGGAGGTTTCAGTCCATACTCGGCTGGCTTCAAGGCAGATTGGCACATGGCAGAGAACAGCAGTTCATAGTGGCTGGCAGAACAATTGCAACAGAGGCAACCAACCAACCAGGGCAACAGAGAGCAACAGAGAAAATCTGTCTCTCTGTCTCTTTTTACGTTACATTCAGGCTCTCTGCCTCAGCCTATCCACCTCAGGCCAGACCCATAATCCTAGCAGTACTAAAACACATAATCCCAGTGGATCATGAATCAAGTCTCAAATTCTAGAAGTCCCCACCCCATGATTGCATGAGGCTTTCGGGGGACAACTACACAAAACCACAATAGTCCCCAAGCATTAGCTTAGTACTGAAAACAGCAAGTTAGAGCTGGCCAGATAGCTCAGGGGATTAAAGTGCCTGCTTAGGCAGACACAGGGACTGGGGTTTGATTCCTAGCATGGTGTATTGGCCCCGCCCCCAGGGCGCACTGAGATGGAGATTGAGACTGGGCATTGTGGCACGTGCCTGTAAATCCCAGGGCTTGGGAGGCTGAAAAGAGGAGGATCACTATGAGTCCCATCTAGTAGTGAGACTCTATAGACCCTGGATTAAATAAAACACATGTTTTAAAAAGGCTGAAGACGAAAATAACAAGCTATAGCAAAAGAAATGGGCTAAGCAAAGAGTCTACGACTGGTCAAACTTCACAGAGCAAAGCAAAGACAATGTCCAGATTTGACTCTGAGCATCCTAAGCTCAGAACATCCTGATGCTCCTCCAGAGATCCCTGTGCTTCCTCTTTATATTAGGCATCTTCTGCCAAGATGCCCATTCAGCTACCAGTGTAAACTGAAATATATATTATCCATACAACTTATCTTCACTTCTGTTTTTTTTTTTTTTTTTTTTTTTTGCTTGTGCACATACACCATATACTTTATGTACAATAAAGGAATGAGGAAGGGGTAAATGAAAGAATAGAGAAAACTATACTGTAGTAGTCAGGATGTGGTGGAACCAAATTGCAATTTTCTAATTGACAATGCAATGTATTCTTGGTCTGTAAGAACAGAGTTCTGGAGTTGTTGCAGGTTCCCCTTTTTAGTAGACACCTCCTGTCTGTGGCTGGAACACATGAATTCTATCTTCACGCTTCATTTCCAACTGTGCAGGTGTGTCTGTTTCATTGATTGGCTGTCCATCAAATCGGAATCTGATCTGCCTCACTGGTAAACCCTGTCGTTCACAATACGCTTTCATTAGTTTACTAAGTGGTGCATGCCTCTTAATCTTAAACTGCACCACAGAACCATCCTGCCCTGCCACCTTCAAGTTAATGTGCTCGTTGTTCTCATTCTTGACTCCTTTCTTGGGCTTTTCAGGGCCATAGTGAATGCCCGAGTCTCCTTAGCTGCTGCTTCACGAAAGAGGTACCAGGTCCGCACTTAATGAGCACACAAGCAGCACCAGGAGCGGTAGAAGGAGGCAGCAGCGGTGGCTGAGGGACTTCTGCTGTCTTTGAGAATAATGCTGCCCCAAATACTTAAAGAAGTAATAACTGCTGGTTTACATACACAGAGTAAAACACAGCCATAATGATTCAACCAAGACTTCATTTAATTATTCCACACTGTGTAAGAACAAATTCCATGGTAACTGTAATCTGGATATTATAAAAGAGATTACCTTTTTAAAATTTCATTATATAGGGACTCTCAACTCATTATGCAAAACATCACCTTTGGTTCTATATTTAACAATTGCATTTATTTAGCCAGTTTCTATTGCTTGATACAATCTTTAATGGAGTTTTGTCTGTTTTGTACTGTAAAAGGATATCACTGAGTTCTAAAGAAGTATAATAATTATACCTAATGTGTTTACAATGAGTTTTTATGAGTTGTAGCACAAAATTATAGGTTGCTTTCCTTTTTTCTTTTCTTTCTTGCAGAAGCAGGGTTTGAACTCAAGTCCTTGTGTTTGCCAGGCAAGTGCTTATTCTACTGAGCTATCTCCTCTCCCCAGGCCCTTTAGGTTGCTTTTCACAAACAACATAAACACAAAGTAGTAAAAGAAAATAACCAGGACTTATTATTAGATTTCACCAGAAATAAACATCAAAGGCAAATTAAGATATTCTAAATAAAAAGCATGCAAAAAGCAGTCACTACAAAATAAACCAATGTACAAGTATGTCTCCTGCAGACTGGTGGAAATGACACCTCTCTGAACAACGCGTGGGACAGTTCATGTGTAAACTACTGTGCTGCCTGAGTGACACTTGAGGTAAACTGTTAAATGGGTAATAAAAGCAACTGTTGGGCTGGAGAGGTAGCTTGGAGGCATAAGAATCTACTTGGCAAGCAAAAGGCCCTGAGTCCAATCCCTGATACTGCATGCAATGCCAGGCACCAAAACTGGGTGTGGTACATTCCTGTAATCCTAGCGCTAGAGAGGTTGAGACAGGAGGATAACTACACGTCCAAGCTGTAGTGAGACCTTGTACCAAGTAAATATATAAATATATTTTTAAAAAACTTACAGTAATAGTCATTGATTATAATAATTCTATGAGCAATGTTGACAGAGTTGACCAATATCTAATAAGCTCTCCTGCAACCAAACCTTGAGGAAAAAAGTATTATTATGAAGTATTCATACACCTTCTGGAGCAAACAATGTGGAACTCATTTGTCATTTATTCCAAACAAGAGAGTTCAAAAAGTCCAATAAATCAAATAACTAAAAATATACAGGGTAACAAAATGCCAACCAGCACAGCCATCATCATTTTCAAAAGGGCTGGCACAACAGTGTAATGTGCATTAGGCAATGAATGAGAGTAAAATGAAAAGAATCCATGGAGACAAGATATGAAAAGAATCCATAGAGACAAGACACTACTGTCCATACTGTAATGTATTGAATGTTTTAAGATAAACCATATATGAAAAGTTATTGAATAAATTTGATATAATTATCATTTTTATGTTGTTATATTACCATAAAATGATCAAAAATGCAATTTTGATCATCCCAAAATTGGACTGGTAAGTGAACAGAAACTGCCATGGTCTTGGGACAGTCCCAGAAAATCTAAGATGTACTGTCTGTTACTCTACTTTCAAAATGTGCATTAAGTTGCTACCATGGGTGCAGTGCATGCGCTATGCGCCCCTACACATATTTGGGTTTCAGGGTGCATGTTTCAGTCTGAATGAAACTTAAGACAGAAATGAAGCATAAGGTGGAGTCAGTAAAAACAGAAGCTCCATGTAACTTGAGGGAAGGAGTTCCCGTAGAGAGGGAGTGCCCATAGCTCACACTGCATGGCAGGGTTCAAAGGTCAGAACAGTTTCAAGACTTATTGACTAAATCTAACAGAGATGTCATGGTTAAATTTTTTATTCATTTATTTATTACTTGGTACAGGGTCTCATTATGCATTATAGACTCATAGTAATCCTCCTGTCTCAGCCTCCTGAGTGCTGGCATTACAGGCATGCACCACCACACCTAGTTTCAGGGCTGGCTGGGTACACCCAGGGTTTTGGGGCTGGCACAGCATGCAGTGCTGGGGATCAAATTCTAGTCCTTGCATTCTCCAGGCAGGTGCTTAGACCACTGAGCTATCTCCCCAGCCCACTATGGATAATTTTTATATAACAACTTGACTGAATTATGGTGGATTGTTGTTTGATAAAGCACTAATCTAACATGTCTGTAAAGACTTTTTTTCATAGGTATGACTGATTTCTACAATGAATTGACTTAACCCACAATGAGATGGACCTTGTCTAATCAGATGAAAAATGTACGTGTGCTCCAAATCGGCATGAGACAGCTAGGATGTAATCTGCTATCGACTCCAGTTCCTAGGGGGTAGGAGGGGGAGCGAGCATCTTTAGAAGGTTTACAAAGATCACTGTGGCCCAGCTAAAGCCAACTTCAGCTGCTACACACCAGGTAAGGGAAATTACACCTACAATTAGCAATTATTTTCTACAAATATCAGGTAGTGTCTATCTTTATGACGAACTTAGTGGAATTCTTGTACCTATGAGCTCATTAATGCTGAAAGACAGGAAGTTGTTGCCTTTGAGAACATACATGTAGACCTGTGCTGTACCAGTCACATGTGGCCGTTTAAATTTGTTGAAATTTAATTATATTCCATTTTTTGAGTCAGCTGAGTCAGCAGCCACTTATGACTAATGGCTACCCTACGGGGCAAGGCGTGGAGCTCCGGGACAGTGCTGTCTTCACATGAAGGTCTACTGAGCAATGTTGCTCAAGAACATGATTAATTACATGAAACAGAATGCAATAACAGCTTTATCAGTAGTTTCAGGAGCATAGAAAATGTGGGAAAAAAGGCATGCACATAAAATACACCCTAGACCATGCTACTGTCCCCTCTGTCCCTCCTCGTAACTCACAGGCCACCACTGGTGATCATGACATGCACGTGGACATGTGCTGCATGCCAAGAACAGGCACAAAAATGCTGTTTTAGGCTTACACGGTTCCATGTGAGTCTTTACGGTGAATATTTTATCATACATATGCAGCCTTTCCCATCTTTTGTCACCTAAACTCTTATACAGCTTTCTGAAAAGGAAGGCTCAAAAGTAACACATTATAGCTCACATCTGAAGCCGCCTTTCATTTTGCTGTGTTAACACTTAGCTTCAGGAACTGAAAGCTTTGCCAGGTGCTGCTGGGTGTTTAGCTCTGTGACAAGGCCATGGGGAAAAGATCATGTGTTCCTTGTGATGGTGATATTTTCTCTTTGAGTAACCATAAACACTTAAAATGAACTGTAGACTACAGGCCTGAAGACCAGTCCCTAAAGCTTATGTCAGCTCTGCCCCTCATGAGCTGTGTTACTAGTCAAATCAGTTGAGTTATCTGTTTCCTGTATACAAAGGGGCTAGTAACCATTCATTCATTCATCCATCCAATCATTCCTTCATTCTATTAACTACTTACTGAAAACGACCTCATGCTCAGTACTAGGTTCTGTGGGACTAGCCATGAGCCCCAGATCCTATCTCTGCCATCTTGGATTTCATATGATTTGATTCAAATGGAGTAACAGACACTCTGAGGTACTTTGTTCCATCCTACTCTAAGTATATAGACTTAGTCTGAGGGAGTGAGCTTCTCTCCTCAGACCCCTAATGGGACCAGGTTTCAAGAGAAAGAGTATCCCTTTATTCTCTTATGCCATTAACAGTGATCTGGTAAGAAGTATGACAAGAGTATGTGTAAGAACTCTGCAATGTAAGAACTCTACAGATCGCCTTAAAAACAAGGAAAAAGCAAGACTTGGAGTCCACTGGTACAAAATGGTTTTTCTTTAGTAGCTCTCTTCAAGGCAAGCATTTCTAATAAAAGGGGTTTTACATGGCTGTATTATCTGTGCTAGTTGACTCAGTTCTTTCACTTAGATTGGACCTGTAATTTTATAATGTGAAGAAAATGGAATGCACTAGGAGTTAGAAATCTACTGAGAAATAAGAGCACTGAGCCGGTACTTTTAAACCCTCTACACCCCACAGATCTTCAGCTAGTCTTTCCAGAACCAATGCACCAGATCTCAACACCATGTTGCAGGTCTAAGGAAAGATACAAAAGGGAAGTAGGTGAACACTGGAAAGCGTTCCTGTGGAGAATCACCCAACAGTTGCTCAGAGCCACTAAGAGGCTGGCAGGGCAGGGCAGGGCAGGGCCAGAGCTGGCCTTGGGAAGACCTAGAACAAAAAGTCTAAACTTCCTAGTTACTCATAGCAAAAGTTCCTAGAGAAAGGCTCTCTACTGGCCCAGCTTAGGACAGGTGCCCACTTCTAGTCCAATTGGCTCTGGCCAGAGTCTGGGGTGATTCCCATGGATATCACACAGCTAGACTGTGGGAACAAAGAAACTCCTGAGAAAATTACTTAAATTCTTGCAATATATAAACAAGCCACATATACTGACATAAAAAAGCTATCAGACAAACATTACATAGGGCACATGTCAATAACACAAAGTAAATCTTAAGTTTGTATCCCTTATAACAACGCTGATAGACTGTGGTCAGAACTAGTTCCTATATATATGCTTGAGATCAGTTAGCCTACAGAGACTCAGCATTTATCTATTTTACAGAAGTTATCTTTGCATGTCCTCCTTAAAGTTGCTCAAGATTGTTTATTAAGAACAACACCTTTTGGGCCTGTGGATGGAGCTCAGAGGTAGAGCCTTCTGGAATCAACTGTCCAACCCCCAACCAGTGCACTCTGCAGAGTAGTTTGCCACAGAGAATACATCACTTGGCCAGAGGAGCCAATATGAAGAGGTTGGAGCAAACAGGAGTCACCTCTGGCTAACTCTCACTGGCCCAGCAAATCCTGGATCTTCCTCTATTTATAGCCCTCCCCAGAATTTAGCACAGTGTGATTGCTTAAGGACAGACAGGGTCATGGAGCAAAACAATGATCTCTGCCAGGAGAACTATGATCGTCCAGGTAGCACTGAACACAGAAACCAGTGGAAGGATTTCCCACCTCCCATCAAAGCCGTAAGACCTTAAGGCTTCTATTAAATTTTACCACATGCCCACAAAGTAAATGGATGAAGTGAACTTCCACACATTTTGTCAGCGAAGCTTTTAAACAGCCTTTCATTGGCATTCCACAGGAGTCAACAAAAGCACACCAGGCTTCAGTCTGTTAGTTTTGTAGCTGCCTAAATCTATGACTGATAAAATAACCTTACCACAGGTGAAATCTGTGCATACAGAAGCGGTATGGGGGAAGGATTCCCATAAGGAACAAGGCTAGCAAACTGAAGAGGTGAGATAGTATCCTGTATTACACAGGGAAGAATAAACATATGGTGTGCTCCACAGAAAACCTGTGACATTTACTGTGAGCTTATGATGTGTTGAGCCTAGCTTTCAAAGCTTCACATGGATTCACTCGTTTAATCCTTATCACGACAATAGTAGGTGTTCCTTTCTAATTTTCATGTTATACATTAGAAAACTGAGGCACAGAGAAGCTGGGCAGCTTGTCCAAGGTCGTACAGCTAGCCAAGAATAAAGAAAATTCAAACTAGGCAGCCTAGCTCCAGAGGCCCCCTTCGTATTACGCTGCTCAGCATTTACATTCACTGTAATAATTCCTCTACCCTAAGATCTACTGTCAAATAACAGGGCTAAGAGCCATGAATGTTCAGATTCTGGACTTTTCGTTCAGTGAGACGTTATCACGGTCTAAGAGTAATGGCAACTTGCCTAAGGAAAACCACTCTGTCCACAGAATGTGGCATGGGTGTGGGGTGGGGGTGTTAGTGCAGGGAGCAGTCAGGAGGCAAAGAGCATGGCGGCAGGCCCGGAAGTCACCAGGGAGTGCCTGGGAGAGGTCATAAAAGCCCATGCTTGCCTTGGGAAAGGATATCAGATGGGTGACCAAAGCGGGGGACAGCGGTCTGTCGGCTCAAATGTGCGGTATCACTGGATTCTACTATGTTAAACACAACTGGAAAGGAAGATATGCATTTTTTAAAAAAGCAAAAAAGGTAAGACAATAATTATGCTAGGATGATGGGCATGAGCTGTGACTGTCCAAGCAAACCGTCACCTAGTCAAATGTGACCAGCAGGAAGGACCCGGAAAAGGGCTTTAAAAGATACACAGACAACCTACTGCACCTTCTTATCCTTCTCTACCCAGCGCACAGTGTGCTGTTTCTATTGCTCTCTCCTGCTGGGGCATCCTTGGCTTCTTCCACCTGGCCCAGCAACGTAGGTCTCAGTCCCTCCAGCCCTGCTAGGGCCATGTGGAAGGCTCCAGAGGCTCCGCTCCATCCAGGCAGCAGTCCCTCAGCTGGTGCGCAATTTCTCCCATCCTGCATCCCCCTGGCCAGCTATCTGTGCTTTCCTTAAGACCCTTCACCCCTTGCGAAAACCTCACCTCTTGTTTCTTTGAGGTGACCTAAAGAAGAAACCAAGGCTAGCTTCCAAGAAGCCCTGGTTCCATGTCCCCTTCTGGTCATCTTTAAGCACGTGTTCACTTTGTCCTCAATATCACTGAGGCGCAGCCAAGGCTAACATCCCAGGTTATGAGTTCCTACTTTCTGTCCCACTCAAAGACCCAACCACTGAAGACTATTTCCCTCTTTTCTGCACTGAACCTCTCCCCTTTCCTGGCTCTTTCCATCCCACGTAAAATCCAGTATAAAACCAAATTCAAGCTCTCTTAAAAAACAAAACAGGAAAGAAGCCAACGAAGCACCCAACCAAGTAGCCAACCTGAGCCTGCTCCCTGGCAGCCAGCTCAGCTGACTCTGCCTCTGATCTCTGCAAAACCCAGCAGTCTGGCTCAAGCCTCTCCAGGCCATCTTCTCAGCTCTGCGGTGCTAAGGCCCACAGGCCTTTGCAGTCCACACTACCATCCTTCCCTTGGGTGTTTCACAGGGTCCCTAAAGGTCCCGCCCCTGGAAACGCTCCTCCCTGACTGGGAGCCCCACCTCAGCTGAGTTTGCTCCTTCGTGCCTGCCTCAGGGCAGTTAGCAGGATGTCTCAAGATGTGATTCAGCCAGTCCTACTCATTTTACTTTATTTTTGGTGGTAGCAGGGATCAAACTCAGAACCTTGTGCTTGCCAGGCAAGCATTTATTCCATTGAGCTATCTCCCTGGCCCAAGTCCCACTCATTTTAAACTCTCCAAACAATCCCAAGTTCTGATCCTGGTCTATAGGGCCCAGCACCTTGAAGTAGGGCTTACTTGCCTCTTGGACCACAACTCACACCTGTCCACTAAACACCATGCTGACAACTCTGTTTTTTAATCATTCAAATCTCCTCCCATCAGACAACTCGGCACTTCTAGGGCCTCTGATCTTCCAGGGACTTGTTTCTATGTGACCACTCCATGAGGACAGGAACTCTACTGCTTTCCCCAAAGGTGGATCTGATCCCTGGACAGAGGAAGCACACAAGGAGGGGATCTTTATGGAGCGAACAGGCAAGAGATTAAACGTTCAGCTTTTAGGTTACCTCCCAGGTGGGAACTTCTAGAGTTTACCACTTCAGGAACTATCCATGTGGGACCAATCATGTTCTGAAAATACGTTCAAGTGAGATTTTGAAAATCTACACGTTTATTTGCTATTCCTGTCATCTTTAACAGCAAAGAGAACTGAGATTACAGAGAATTATGGCTGCAGGTCTGGGGTACATCCCAAGAAAACATCACTGTTAAAAGGAAATTATCTGCAGGCCTCCGATTATCCCTCCATCTCTCAAAAGCCATGTCAATCTTCCCCTCAGGAAAAAGCTCAATACAGTAACAAGTGGTTTGTTAACACTAGTGCTTCTATCAAGGTGAAAAATACCTCACAGCTATGCATCCTCCTGGGCCTTCCTTATAAAGGCACTACCTAAAACCAGGCAATGGCTTCCCTCCACTGAACAACAACAAAATACCCAGAAAACAAATGTCTATAATCCTGGAGCTGCTGAGTTGGCAACTTCAATTTTTACAGTGCTAATACAAATGACCCCAGAATCACAAGGCTGGTGCTCAGAACCTTAAGGGCTTACTTAGGACACTTGGGAATGTTCTAGAAAACCAGCTACAGTGTCCTCATGGAACTCAAATATCAGCAGCACAGTTAAATGACTTCAGCTAAAGAACATAAGTTTAAAGAATTTAACCAGGAGCAGATGTTTCCCTTCACACCACATTGCTTTAACATCTAGTATTTGTGACTTTCCCCTCTACATCCCCTGACTCACACAGGCTTCAAAAACATTAATGAAAGGCACTTTAACAAAATGTTAGATGGTGCGGGTGGGCATTTATCCTCATTTTTAACCCTTACTTTAAAAAAAAAAAAAAAAAAACCTGTACCTATTCCCATAACTCCAGACCAACAAAAATATAACAGGGTCCTAATGCCATTTGAAACTCCCATGGTAAACACAGCAGTTAAACTAAGTACATGGGGATGGTTTTCATTACAGTGTGCTAAAGAAATGAATGTTTTATTGTACTTTGTAAATACCCTGGAGAGCCCTGGGATGGTTTTTCTGGAAAATGGAAATGATTTTGAGAGAGTTTCAGACCTTATGAAGATACATGATTCTTATGAGTAGCAACAAGGTTGGGTGAGGGACAGAAGGGTTCTGAGAAATATATAGTTAAACATTATTTTCCATGCCCAAATAACCATTACATTTAATACTCTCTTCTTCGCGTTTCTTGCCTTCATTTCATTTTTTAATGGGCTCTAATTTAACTCTGTAATTCCTAAGAAGTGTTCTCAGCACATCTACATTCAGGCTTAGGAGAAACAGTATTTTGCAATGACAGGAAGAGTATCCTTCTTCATCCTGCATGACAAAGGTGCTAGAACAATGCCTTCCAGAGGTGGCACCTGCATCCCTTATGCTAGTAGAGGTTTGTTATACCTCAACCAGTGAGGAGGCTTAAAGCACCGTAGGTGATATTTTTGTTCCAGGCATAATCATATAGGGAGGCCCCTGGCCTCCACTAATCTTTCAGGCACAGGAGCAAGCTATCTCAAAGCTCCTGAGACCCCTGCCCCCACCAAGACCGTGTATGTGCCACTGAGATTAGCCACCTCTGCCAAGTCCTGCACAAGTTGCAGATTTTTGACCCCCCAAAAAATGGTTGCTATTGTTTTAGACCTGTATGTTTTGCTGTTGCTCCACAGTGAAAGACATCTCTGGAAATACTAATTCATACTCAGGGGCAACGCATGCTTCCATGATTTCTTCGAGTGTAAAACCTACAATCCTCTAGGAAAGATACAGTTAGCAGCAACCTCGACAATGCAGAAATGTAAACAAGGACGACTCAAATGCTCCCAAGAAGTGGGTGTCTAGCAACACACTTTAGTGAAGAGGTAAGAGCAATGTGTAATTAACCTCTCTGTTTGTGATAGAACATCTGAACTGTTGGAACAGGCAGGCACTCCTGGGTAAATAAACACTAGCCCTGCAATGTACCTCATGTTATTAATTGGTTTAGCAAATCGGTAGGCAAACATAGGCTCCGTTCTTGTTTATCACACGTTACAACAGTACAGACTATGAATTAATGATGATTTTTTTTTTTTTTTACTGTTCAGCAGTGATATGGAATAATGCATGCATTCATAGGCATGAGTAAAATCTGAAAGGGTCACAGAGACCCTTTGCTTGAGGCTTGGGGGAAACAATCCACCTGTGTTATTCCTTAGGCAACATAAAGAGAAGCTTTGGTCTTCCTTCAGGAACATCTCAGGAGGTGGAGAACCAATTCCATCTCATTCAAAATAGGAAATCACTGAAAAGATAGTTTCTATCCCAACTGAACAGTGACTAATTCCACCAAAAAACTCTTTCCATCAAGATTATATTGAAATAGTCTCCCTTGTAAAGTTTTTCTATCTGTTCAGGTATTTTTCCTCAGACTTCTAACTATTCCCTGTATTCTTCAATCCCCTTTTGGAAGGTTCTTTGCCTTTTGCTCAGTAACAGCCCTGCTGTTCCCAAAAACTTCCAGGATCACCCTTATCGTCTTGAGGAAGAAGAGAAGATCTAAAAATATCAAAATAGATAGGAGAAAAGGCGAGATGATGACTTCAACATCCTATGTTTAAGAAAAACTATGTCATTTTTTTTTTTTTTTAAATTACGGCCAGCTCAGCCTGCCCTGGGGGTGGCGCTGGCACCGCATGTGGTGCCAGAGATCCAACTGTGGTCCCTGCGGTTGCCTAAGCAGGTGCTTTAGACCGCTGAGCTATCTCACTGGCCCTACATCTTCTTGATAGTTACTAAAACTAAATAAGGCCTTGTTCTCTTCCAGAAAATGCATTCCAGGAAAAAACAATCCTAACAATATAATAAGCTTATAGTTGGGTGCTACGCTTCTCCCCCATAAATTCAGTCTGCGAGTGATGTCTCACGGACGTTCACCCTCCAGGAAGCAGCACTGGGCACCCAGCCTCTGTTCTTTCAACTTCAAACACACACACATAGTTTGCCTTCTAATAAAGGAGTCCAGCAAATAAATGAGCAGCCAGACAGACTCTTGGGAGACACGTCCTACATGTCTTGAGGACGCCGCAAAGACTACAAAGAAAAATCCTAGCCCAGACCATGAGGTATCACTTTCTCAGAGCCCTTGCATGACTTTCTGTGAGTGTATGCTTACAAGTTCTGTTCAGTAAGCCTTTCTAATGCCTGTCATTAACATGTCCCATCGTGTGTGTGTGTGTGTGTGTGTGTGTGTGTGTGTGTGTGAGAGAGAGAGAGAGAGAGAGAGAGAGAGACAGAGAAATCAGCAGCCTACAACTTAGCCTATTTGTGGGAGGAGCTGAGGTCCCCATCTCTTTTTGGGGCGACTGTATTAGACCCCATCTGGTGACAGCCTCATTAATAACATCCCAACCAATTAACATCCCTAAGGTCCCTACGACTTCACCAATAACACCACTGTCACCCCTGCCAATAATTCTCAGCATCCTCTCAGGAACACCTATCTCGCTCACCAATATCTCACCTGCTTCTCTCAGCACCAACATCCAATCACACAACCCAGTAACATCCCTGGTACCCATCTGCCCCAGATACCTTTTCAATCTAGGAATGCTGCCATTAAGCTAACAGATTGAAAATGTAGATTGAGAAGTAATTAGATGGAAAACTTTGATTTAATTTTGGTTTTTTTTTTTTTTTTTTTTTCCTTACTGCTTAGGCTAAATTTACAATAATTAGTTACTAAAATACAGTATTTGGGCTATTGTCCAACATACACATCTTGGGTTACTTTGACAGAGTAGAACACCATGCTTTCAATGGTAACATATCCTATTTTTCATCCTTTTGAACATTTAAAAAGGCAAAAGTGATCCAACAAGTGAATCATTAAAGTTTAGAGTTTTCTCACAACAGATTTGTTCTACTGGAGTGTCAGAAGGCAATGTTTATTTTTAACCTTAATTTGGAGGAAAAAAAAACCTTATAGAAGGAACATCCCATATACTGAGTTCCAATTATACTCATTCGGTTAAGGAGGGGGACTCAAATAGTTATTTTCAATCAATCAACAAACACTGTTGTACTGGGTGAAGGCCAAAGAGAAGACTGAGATCTATCTTGCTAAAGCCACCAAACAAGGGCATGCAGTGCTAAAACTCAGCATTCCACAGTCAAAAACCTGACCTATCAAATGAGGTTCCTTGACAATGAGGGGAAAACATTTAAAAGCAGGCTAAAAATAGACTCAAAAAATATCAGAGCTATGGGCGGCCTTAGGCGTCATCATTCTAGTGCAATGTCTTCATTTTACAGAGAAGAAAACCAAAATCAGAAAAACTTAGCCGGGCATGGTGGCTCAAGCCTG
>PVJA010018700.1:0-39507 GCA_004027025.1 Myocastor coypus
GGAAAAAAAAAAAAAAAAAAAAAAGAATGTTTAGTTATACAGGTCTTGCTTCGACTTGCCCTTGACCACCCAGCAAGAAAAAAAAAAAAATCCTTAATTACAATGCATGGAATGCAGAGCTAGATTGGTGAGATGAGCTTTAGGAGGCTTAGATTCAATAGCCTCCAACATCACAAGCTTCACTGGTGGCCCGCTGCAATTGCAAAACCTTTGACTGTGTATGTATCTGCTTCCTCTTAGTCCAAAGAGAAGTATATTCTTTTCCTTTTTTTTTTCTAAGCAACATCAATAGGGAGGTGGGTCATGCCCACACACTGTACTCTGTAGAATGATTGTGAGGACAATATGCAATATGCCAACTTTCAAAGAAAAGAAAGGGGAAAAGAAAAAAAAAAGTAATGTGGATTTAGAAAGGTTAATGTTTAATTGTTTGATCAATCTTATATACCTATATGTATTAATCTAAACTGATCTGATGATGAAAATATGTAATATAACCATTGTTAAATTTAAACAATAAAAAATTGAAACAAAAAAATAAATAAAAAGAAAAAAAAAGAAAAGCTTAGTGATACTATTACTCTAAAGCAAGGAACTTACTATCACTGTCTTTCTGAATATCAAATATCTTAGACTTAACTTGGAATTGGTATTTTCCATAAATCATTGATATTCTAATACATCTCTATAGAATGTGATAAAAGCAGCTACACATTTTTATACAGATATCTAGAAATATAAGCATGTTCTAAATTTTAGCCTGGGATGTACCTCACTTTTTTAAAGAATGGATCTCAAAATCTCAGTCTCCTAACTTGTATGAATTAAATGTTGTAAGAAGAGTCCTTGCACATTGTAAGCACTAGATCCAGGTTCATTACCAACGTATGCTTAATTGCTTGAAGACTGGAGGGTGAACGATGTCTACAAACATGAGGAAAGCCCTGAGAAATAACTCTCAAATGAGGCGCTCCGCTACAAGAATAGGTTTCCATGCTCTTTGGGGGATTTATAGTCCTTTGGGAAAGACAAGTTGACTTTTTTGAGGACAGTGTGATGGGCAAATAAAACAGGAGATTCCAACTTGGAAACAGAAGGGCTCTGCAAGCAGTAGGCCCATTCTTTGACAGAAGTCTAAGGGCAGAGAAAGATGAGGGGGTCACTATTCCTTCCCTAGTAGGACCAAGCATATACAAGTAATAGCCAGCGGGGTCTCCATTCTTCCTTGCACAATCCAAAACCTCAAGTGAGAGTTGAAGTTCCTGTGTCTGTCTTCCGGGGAAGTCAGACCCAAGAGCATTCTGCACAGAGGGAAGCAGATACATATGGTCTGCTCTGGTGCTGAGCAGAAACACAATACCAAGGGGCTGGCAAGATGGCTCAGCGGTCTAAAGCACCTACTTAGGAAAACTTAGGCAAGCTCAGGGACCACGGTTCAATCCCTGACACCACATGCTGGTGCCAACACCACCCCCAGGGCAGGCTGAGCTGGCCATAACTTAAAAAATAAATTAATTAATACAGTACCAAAAACTAAAAGCCAGCGAGTTTCATGCAGGACAGTTGCATTCAACCCCTCTTTAAATCTTCTCCTCCTATTTATAGCTTCCTTGACTTTATTAAAGTTTCCAGTGGTGTCATGCCACTTGGGGAAAAATGTTTCCTCCTCCTCCCACTCAGTTCCACTGTACAGGAAAGGACAGTAAGACCCAGGGCTTGGCCAGAAGATGAAGTCAGTTCCCAGCCAGGTTCCTGGGGCCAGTACATGGGGGCAGCACCGGGGACTTAGTGCTGCTCAGGGGGCAGCCCCAGGTGAGAGGCTCTGAGGAGGACACCCTGAAGAGCTGTGAACATCACTGGGCCTTTGGAACGATGGCTGTGGGTGTGTGCAACATGAGGATCTTGGAACAGACCCGGGAATCCTGAGTTAGAACCCCTGCTGTGTCTGTCTGTCTGCGAACAAGTCACAGAACTTCTGTTAGCCTTACTTCCCCTGCAAGTCAATGGACAGAGTCAGATTAGATGACCTAGGAGGTGTCTTTCAGCATTCTGTGTCTCCCCTATGATCAGTACCTGTGTTGGTCAGGGAAGCAAAGCCATGCTGCTATAACAAAAACCCTGACCTCTGCACTGCCATAACTTAGAGTTACTGTTTCTTCCTCCAGATCAATGGCAGATTTAGGGCAGCCTTCTGGAGTAGTTGTCCCTGCTGATGCTGCCACAGGCATTTGGCCCATCTAGAACCTGTGGCCTCATTGAAATGTGTAGATCAAGAAGGTGACTAGAGAATCATGCATGGGTTTCTCAACAACTCATCTCAGAACAGACCTAGAAAACTTCCACTCTGTTTGCATCATTGACCAAGAAAGCCCTGGTGATAGGGGTGGAGCAGCAAGAGAGAGGTTTGGAATCAAATCCTCCACAATCTGAGGATGGAAAAGGGCTAAATTTGGGGGAGTGGCAATAATATCTATACACAGTTCCCAGTTACAGAAAGGCACTTTGTTTCCCAAGGTGCTGCCTAAGGAGTTCTGTCGCCTTCTTAGAGAAGAAGAGAAGATACGTCTATGTGCTTTTCACTAAAGAGAAGATGTGTTTGGAAAAACTGACCAACATACACAGGACTGCCAAGTCGCCTAATGACTAGAACAAGATCGTATATCATGTTTCATGCCCCCTTAGCCCTAGTAATTCAGAGAATTCTAAATCTGATATCAGAAGACCTGTACCTAAATCCTCATATTCTTTAGATTAACCAACAACTAACATTAAACTTCTAATATGAATTAGGATATTAGAAACCTATCCCACATGTTCCTTGTGAAAATTAAAGAGCTATTCAAAAGGAAAGTATCCTATGTGTTTCCGAAAATAAGAACAAACTGGAAAGCAGTCAGCCTTGAAAACCAGAGACCAGGCCAGGAAGATAGCTCAATAGTCTAGGCTCCCAGCTGGCAAGTGCAAGGACCTGGATTTGATTTCCAGTACTGTATGCCACATACCGTGCTGGCCACCAAAACTGGGTGTGGTGGCCCATGCCTGTAATGCCAGCCCTGGGGAGACTGAGACAAGGGGGTCTCTACAAGTCCAAGCTATGTAGTGAGACCCTGTACCAAATAGATAAATAAAGAAAAGATTAAAAAAAGAAAGAAAGCCAGAGACCAAAACTGCCAGCCTCAGTCATTCTTTCCCTGCCTCCCCTGTCACCGCTGTGCTGTTGCCCTGTGACTGCTTTGTAAGTCAGGCAGGGCAAGCCCAAGCTGATTCTGGCTAGCATATTTTTATTTCTACTTTTCAAGGCTGATTGTTTTGTAGGTGGGTCTTTTATTTTCAGGGAAATGCGGCATTATAGAGGAAAACAAACATTAGACCAACCTTACATACATTCTTTCTATTGATTTCTACCAGTGTCTCAAACTGTTTGGGACACTGTGACTCACTCTCTTATCCTACTAAAGCCGGAGCACCCTCCACACAGAAATCCTCAGTTCAATTTATAAATTAGCCAGGCAATTAGTTTTATTACAAGTCATCTCCATAGCCGGGCGTGGTGGCTCACGCCTGTAATCCCAGCATTCGGGAGGCTGAGGCAGGAGGATCGGTGCGAGTTCGAGACCAGCCTGGGCTACGGAAGTGACCTCAAGGCCAGCCTCAACTGCATAGTGAGATCCTGTCTCAAAAAGACCAAAAAAAAAAAAAAAAAGAAAGAAAAGAAAAGTAAAAGAAGTCATCTCCATGAAGACTCTGACCTCTTTGGGGCTCTAGAAAGCATTATGTTTTCCCCAGCACCTAGTAAAGGCTGAGAACTGGGTAGAAACTCAAAGCACAGAGCTGTAAATGCTGGCTAAAGCCAGGGGACGGCGTGTAACAAGGACTGAATAAGTACTCTACCCTGTACCTGCTACATTCTTCTCCTTTCGTTTCCTGGAAGGAATGAGACGGGAAGAGCAGGCAGGAAAATAAATGGGGATGGAAGATCAGGGCAGTCAGGGAAGGGTCTCAGCTATTGACGGGAAGAATTCTTTGACCATAAGAATACAAGAAAAGAAAATCAGCTGAGAACGATGCGAGAACGGGAGCTCAGCCCTGCATTGAGTGGGGAAGAGAGGTGCAGGGCCAGTAGCTGAAGGCACAGAAGAAGAGTGTGGGGAAAGAGGGCAGGATTGCGTGGGACAATCCGGCTGGGACCCTGCCTCTACCGGTGTGGAGGCCACAGCAAGCTTAGTTTATCACCTGAGCTAAGGACCCAACCCCACATGATCCCATGCCATGGGCCAGGGGCGCCTTCAATCAAGGGACCCTGCTGCTCATTTCCATGGTAACAGCTCACATCTCAAACTGTTCTTTGCTGTGTGGGAAGCAACGTTTCAGCAAAAGGAGAAGGCAACATTTAACAGCGGCTCTTCTTGCTGATGACCCTGCTCCTCTGGCAAACCACGTTCTTTTGCTGAGAGCTGCAGTCTCCAGAGGAAACTGTCCACAGAAGAGGATGCTGCTGTGACTTTATTTGCCAATGCATGCCCGGGACACGTTTTTAAAAGTAGCCCGAGGCTGGTTTTCCTTTAGTTTCATGCAGCTCTCAGTGTGTCTCCGGCTTGGTTCATCCTCCTTTTCATGAACAGAACGCCAAACACAGAGGCCAGCGTGGTGCACTACTGTTCAAAGAAAGAGGTCAGCGAGGTTGGGAAGCTTCCCCGGAGCAACCGAGCAGAGTCAGTCTAGAAAACCAGACACGACAAGACTGCATGTCTACCGGCTTCCCCTAACAAACACGCTACTCTGCAGCAGGGTGAGCCCAGCCTGAGCTCCCGCCCTAGCCAATGGGTGGCGTAGGCCCCTGCAGGCCTCGAGCCTACCTCCCGTCCAGTCCTAAGACACATGCTATGCCCCATGGCCTTCTCCAGCCGAGAGCCCAGTCTTAAGGTAGCAGCGTAGAGAAAAAGTTTTTGCTGCATGTAAACTTGGAACATTTCCAGTTCAACGTTCTGCCTAGTCTACATTGTTCAGGGTCAGGAGAGCTTTTCCAGGATGATAAATGACCTTTCTTCTTCTGAGCTGTGGACGTGCCTCCAATCGCAGCTCCTCATGCATCGCAGGGTCCACTTTCCAACCGGGACTGGGAGCCAAGAAAGTTCATGTCTTGGCCCAACTTCAGCTCTTCCCGGTAATTTTGATCCCATGATTCTATCCGCGAAAGAAACCCTCTTCTCTTCAGCATCCTGCCTGCCTTTGACGTACTGAGGTGTAATTAGAACAGCATGGAAGCAAGCAGGAGGTCCATTTACCTCATCCCTTCACTTTTAAGAGCTTCTAAAATATGTTTCTAATATCTTAGGTGCACTGGGCCAAGTTCCCTCCCTGGCTTTTCACATGCATGAGTAAATCCACAGACTAAACCCCTTGGGCCTTAGGTTCTGCTTAGAAGTTTTTTTCTTTCTTTTTTTTTTTTTAAGAAAACAAATATTCCATTAAAACGACATAGTGTACTCTGCATATTTTTAGGACAATTAGAGTTTAGAATTCCCTCTTCTTCCGCCCAGAGTAAGAAAAAGTTTTTCTTAACCACTTCCTTACCAAGAAGGACACTAAGCTGGGATAAATTAACAGCTTTCTAATCTTCTAAAATCATCTCACTTGACATCTTCCATGTACCAACTGGTGAGTTAAAGTTTCTGAATATTTTGGGGAAGGTTCTGATTTCCCTCATTCGATGGCCAGGTAAAGCTTTTAGGTAGACAACTGTTTGAGAGCGTAATGGGAATTTTTTTCTTGAAATATCAACACCAAGCTCGCGTGAAACATAAAAGGAGGGAGATTTTCAGCCATCTGTGTAATTCCAAAACAGGTCTGCTTTTGGTAGCTTTTCTTTAATGCTTTGACCTTGTAAAAATCACAAAGCAGCAGCTGCAGCCCTCTGGCCATGCTCCAGCCTGTGGGAAAGAGGTACAGTGAGGCGCGGGACCTGGGCTTCAGTCGCTTCAGTCTCTAAAGGGAGGGAGCCATCCCCACCTCCCGGACGCTGTGCCTCCTAACTGTGGGTAGTTGTGTATGCGGCAACACCCGGCCCATCAGCCCATGCTGCTGGGCCACACAGGGGGACAGCGTGGGCCAAGTCAGCTTGCACATCAAATGTTTTCTTGCAACCAAATTGGAAGCAACGTCATCTTGACAACAGTTGTCAACTTACTACATAATCAAGTCCCAGAGCTCCACAGCCCTTAAGGTGGTGGACGCGGGCCTGTCCTCGGCCTGTTCTCCATTCACTGCACAGCCAGTTAAAGTCCAGCAGCGGGTGGAACAGCCACACCTGGCTCACCCCCTCATTTAGGCAGGAGTGAGATAGGCTTTCAGCAGAGTCTTCACTTGGGAAACTGAGCACAGGCCAGAGAGGGCTTGGAGCCTATGCCTGTGACGTTTTCCACATGAGAACTTGTAATGAAGGATCAAAGAAAGAGCGCAAGACTTCCCACAGAAAATGTGTTTATTTAAATTAAAAAATACTGTGAAAATTACAGACCATTAAATACAAAAGACAATTCTGTACAACTCAATAGAATAAGAAAGAAGTATATACATCACTTCGTTAAACAGGCGCAGATAGGCTTGCACCGAACTTCAGGCTTAAGCAATGGAAAATGTGACACTGCGCATGTCCGTCTCAGTAAAGCTTCAGAATTCAAGTGATTCCAGGCAACAGGCCAAACTTAACTTGGCTTCCTTCGACTTAAACGGCCCCCTTTGGAGTAAATCTGCGCTCTGAATCTTAAAGTGAATTTGAACCCTGCTCCCCCAAACATACATTTCCTCTAGCTGCAGGTCAAAGCGAACTGATAAACCAGTTCCAACACTGTTAACCCTTTCATGGGACTACAGTTTTTCCCATGTCTGAAACCCAGGGAAAGTATGTTTGGCAAAATAATAACGAAAGGATTTTACTCCTAGAACTAAGGTTAGCCTTTTAGTGTGTCTTGTCTTTAAGAGCTAAACGTGGATGCTCAGGGGGACTGCCTAGAGGGATACTGTTCGTGTGGACTCTGGCAAGCCGTTGTACGGTTTTCTTTCAGGCATCTCTTTCCCTTGGCTGGGAGTGTTCACAGCCTAGCGGGCAGAGAGAACCTTACAGACCAAAATGTGGCTCAGTGCTGGGAACACTACAGAAGGGCTGGTGTGTGCTTAGCCCTTGATTCCCCAGTCACATGCATTCAGAGTCCCCATCTGCTCCTTTAAGTCAACAGATCCTTTTCACAGACTAACTGGCCAAAGGGGAAATATTTGGTCCAAGCCTCTTCACACCAGGCCATGGAGGATTTATCAGAGTCTAAAATCGAAAGACATCCTCCCAGCCCCCTGGGGCGGCACATCCTCTGGAGCCCTGTGAAGCCAGTAAGCCTCTTGACAACATGCCCAGGACCACACAGCAAATGAGCATCAGGGCTGTGAATCTGGAAGCACAGAACTTGGACCCCAGCTTGTGCGTGCCCGTCTAGGACTACCCTGTGTGACACGATGCCACATTGCAAGGTCCCAGTATGTTTCTCCCACCTCAGAGGACAAGGCTGGGAAAACGGGCAACAGCAGAGCTAACAGGCTGGGCTTGTCCAATTTCATCATTCTTACCCCCTTCTGGAAAGATCCTGAGGAGCCCTCTGCAGGGACATTCAGGGGTTAGACTGCAGGGAAGCTTTTCAGCCACAGGGAAGTCATGCCAGCAGGCTGGACAGTCACAAATCACAATACCAGTTCGTCTCTTATGACCTCAACTAATGTTAACAAGTTAAGTTGCCTTTTCCCCCTTCTATTGTACAAACAGATTGGGTTTAGAGTTCTAGTTTTCTCCCATTAAAAAAAAAAAAAAAAAAAAAAAAAAAACTTCATCCAGATTTTCCTCTCTAATTCAAGACTTCTGAGAGAAGCCTGTAACCCTCTGTGATCTAAGGCCACAGACACACCACAGTGATGCTTACAACCACTCACACCTAGAAGAACAAAGCTCTAGGCAACAGGCAAATCATAGTGAGTCCCTCAGCCCGCCCTAGGCATTCGAAAGATGATGCAGAAATTACCCAGGGCATCAATGAGCGAATGACAAGCACGTCAGTCCACCAGGCTCTGAACAGGAACCCCGCACTCAGGTCCCAGAGTAGATGTACACACTGCACGTTATCAGGGCGTAAGGACCTCGAGGCCTGCGGGTGAGCCCTGTCTCCCACCCCGCGCCATCCCGGGGGTTTTCCCAGGGGTCTTTTCAAAGTGACAGCTGCACTGAAAAAAAGTGAAACAGACACTTGAAAAATACCTTTCCTATCTCTAAGGGTGCTGGCTGCTGGAGCCGCCTTGCCGGCCCCTGGGGTGCTAGGAGTTTTGGTGAATATTCTCTGAGGACCCCTCGCTGCTCTCATTGGGAGGCGTCTCAGATGTCTCCTCCAGCTCGTCGTCTGCCCCCTCCTCCTGGATGGTGAGGTGCACATCCGGGGCGGAGGACTCGGAGCTCACGCTGTCTCCCTCCATGGAGCACAGCGTGCAGGACAGCGCAGGCGCCACGCTCTCCTGCAGCATGCTCAGCACCATGGGCACCTGCACCGACCTCAGGCCGGACACCACGGGCAGTGGCTTCATGGCCTCCCCCCAGAGCCTCTCCTCGTCCTTGTACAGCAGCAGGAGGCTGGGCTTCTTCTCCCGTCTCTTGGACTTCATGTAGCCCAGCATGATTCCGATCAAGAAAACGCCGTAGAAGGACATGACAACCAGGATGTAGAAGTACTCGTTGCCGCTACCGCTGCCACCGCCAGGCACGTGGGACTGCAGGGGCCTGCTGGATGCCGCGGTGCTGGGGTGCGTGCTGTTCAGAGGCTCCATCCTTGTCCCCAGAGCACGGCGGGCACAGCAGGGTCTGGGGAGAAAGCCGCAGGTTAGAGCCTTGGCGACCCAGGGGGCCACAGAGGCCTGTGAGTGAGCACCGCGTTTGCGAGGTTGCAGTATTTAGAAAGCTTACAAACAGCCGCAAGAAGCCCCACCAAACAGTTAATAGGGCTTAGTTATGCCGGCTTGCAGAGGCTGGAGGAGAAAAGGGAGGGGGCGGGGAGGTAAGGACTTTCACTTTTTAGTGTCTCCGGATGGTACTGTCTCATTTGTATCATGAAATGAGAATGCGTTATTTTCCTAATTTAAAGTATTTCAATAGACTCCAGAGAGGCCTAGAGGAAATAAATAACTTAAAAGTCGAAAGACATGATTTAAAGAATGGAGTAGAAATGGTTCACATTCCGCTTCTAAAACTTAAACGCATTTTGATTCACAGAGAATTGTTCTTAGAGCCAAAAAAGCAACAGAAAGAACAGCAAAGTGCCTCTGTTTGCTGTCAGAAGTCCTGCCCTTCCCAGGGGTTCTGGAGCAAATAGCATTGCGGACTTACCGGAGGCTGACGCTTTGTCCCAAGCCCTGAATCCCTAGCTCGGCACGTTCTAAAGCGCAGCTCTTCTGTGTCCGGCTCCCGCTCTGACAGCTGTGCAGCTGTCCTCAGGATATATAGTCAAGAAACGCATCGTCACGTGTTCGGGGAGGAAGATTTACAACAGTGGTTGACCGTGGCAGAGTAGGCAGTGAACTCCAAGCACTGCAGTTCAACTCTCTGAACTTTGCAGCAGTGAAATGCCAAAGACCCGGGGGGGTGGGAAGAACTCCTCGCACCAGTGTGGCGCCAGAGCCTTCAGGTGACCATGGAAATGAGTGAGACCCGGAGAAAACAGTGTGCCAAGCTGCAAACGTCACCCCAAAGTCCACCCTCACTGGAAACAACATCACGCTTCATTTCCCTCTCGGGGGATAACTGTTCTGCTGTCTGCAGGGCTTCAGGGACAGGCAGATCCCATTACCTGAATGAAAGATTTGGGGGAACACGGGCAGGGTTTACTGTCAAGAACCCAAGGCTTACTTTACTTCTTCCAGTCACTAGGTAATGTTTATACATTATTAACCTCAGACTCATAATCCCTACCCTCCCTGGGCATGGGGGAGATTTGCACTCAGAATTCTGTGCACCTAGAAACTCCAAGTTCCTTTCAGTTGCCCTGTGCTAAGGTGGAAAGTGAGCCGGTACAGATTAACCTCTTAAAAGCCCAGACAGATACCTGTCTGTGTATCAGCTCACACATTTATTTTTTATCATTGTTAGTTTCTAAGTCTTCCAGATCCCTTTCACTGGGCTGCATGACGTGAGGATAGGGACAGTGAGCAGGCCTGGCTCACTTCTCCCAGGCACTGCCACTCCTCAGAAGCATCCCACAGACATCTTTCACACGTCCTCAGCTGCCTCTGGCAGCTTACCAGGTCACCAGAGCAGCTCCCGCTCTCCCAATGAGCACAGGCCAAGTTTTGACAGCCCAGATAAACTCTGTTACAATGCCTAGATCTGATCAAAGTTGGAAGACTCTGATGCTAACCTCTCTGGTCTGGCACAGTCACTGAGAGGCTCTCATTCTGACTGAAAGGGATCCTGTGCCTCCAGGTATCCATGACCTGTGGGTTGTGGGTAGACGATCTTGGAAGACAACCCTAAAGACAACATCCCTTATGGTTCTGCTGTTGTCCAGTTGAAGCTGAGGGGAAAATGTAAAAACAGTGTTCTGACCCTTCCAGAATGCATAAAGCACAGGCTCTGGAACTCTCCCTGGGAGTCTAAGTTAGTGTCTGTCCCTAAGTCCAACGGGGCACCTATAGAAAGAGACCATGAGCCCCTGCAGCAGTGTTTCCCACAGGGCCACTCACCAAATGTTTTGGGATATGGTCACCATTAGTTTGGGGTTTTTTTGAATGGAAACAATATGATACAGGATATATTTTATAAGATTATCTCTAATTAATCACTAAAAGAATCATATAGAAAGAGTGAAGGAAACCTTTCCATATGCTGAAGACCAAAGAATCCAGCAGAGGGCTTTGATCCCATGGCAATGTCCTGCACGAGTCCAGCTGAAGACCTACAGCTCACAGCAATGCTTCCCATGAGGCCACCTGGAGGCCTAGAGCCCAGGGCAATACCTCATGACAGTCACCTTGTAGGATCTGCACTGAGAAAGCCCAAAGGTCAGTGGCAGGAGCTAGAAAGTCTATGCCAGCGGGATGAAGGATCTGTGCTAGCAAGCAAAGGGATGTGAACTAAAGCCAGACAGTAACACTCCAGGTAATAACCAGAGCTGTCCGGGCAAGTAGCACAGCCATCCTCTGTGCCAGTGAGGTCCCAAGCTCCTCTGGTGATGACAGCTGAGTTCCCATCAAGAAAGTCACCAGGACAAGCTTCTCCAGGAGACTGAGCTGTGCGCCATCTTCCCCTCCAGAGCCAGGAAGTGATGCTGAAGATGAGGAAGAGAGCTCCCCCAAAGTGAATGCTCAGGAACAAAGAGGTCCTGAGCCCTCCTCCAATGAGAAGTTCATCAAGAAGGCCAGCATGATAATGTCACCCAGCAGAATAGCCTTGTAGAGCCAACAGCTCCAACAGCTTCTCCCTCAGGTGCATGCCCCGTGCCCAGCACCACGCTGACCACCAACTGGCGGTCCACTACAGTCCTCACCCAGCTGACACGGACAACAATCCCAAAGCCAAGATCATCCACATTGTGGAATTTTATTCGCCAATAGAAACCCCTACAACTGTGTCAGTCCTTGACTGTTTCAGTCCTTAAACTCCACCACTCCAGCACATGTGTTACCTTTGCTTGCTTTGCACTGCTCTGAGATGCTGGCTTAGCCATAAGAGACTTGGCCTTTTCAACCTGCGCCCATGGGCCCTGGCAGAGGAGAGTCCGTATCCTGGCCCTACAGGAGTGTCTGGAACACTAAACCAAGGCAGACACTCCCGGTTCATGCTCATCAGTTGCTGACGCAAGAGTTGTGGAGTCAGGCCTTGGAGTATTTGAGACTAGTAATGATGTAAGTATTGTCGCAGGCTGGGAATGGGAAGATCTGTGGAGGCAGATAGGAAGGAGGTGGGGAAAAGGGCCACTGGGTTCAAAGGGCAGAAAGTGCAAAGCCTGCCACCAGGGAGTCAATTAGAAGCTGCAGTTTCAAACCACGTGAACTTCCAAACAGAAGCCAGCACCCCAGAGCATCGTGAACCAAGCAAAGGCATCACTCATGCTGGAACCAACCTAGCATAGATGCCAAAGGACCCAGCAAGCCAGAGGCACAAGAAGAGCAAAACCCAGGCCTTCAGGAGTCATCCCAGGAGCATGCCAGCCTGCATGAAATTCCACTTGGTGCCTACGAGGTGGCCCTGCTTCCTCTGGCCACCCCCACTCCCACCATGGAAGTTTCTGCTACAGTCCCATGAAGCAATGCCTCTAAAATGCATAGCTCATACTGGCAGAAAGCGTCGGCTCAATTTATGCACGTCGTCATCATTGCTGAGAGTTCCTGTGGCTACCCCAGAATCCCAGTGGCTTCCCAAAGTGCCTGTATCTCTCTCCAGACTACACCACTGTCTTTGCCCTTTCTGTCCCTCCACCCTACCTCAGGAATGGAACTTAAATTTAGGGGCACACAACCTTCTAACAACTACCTTAGTCTTCTCTCCAGCCCGCTGGCATGGCAAAATGTGACAATCAGGACAAAAACTAGTGGCATAGCTAATGAAGGGGAAGACAGAACACCTCAGAGGTGCCCTCTGTCATGAAGAGGAAAGACACGTGGATTAAAGTCACATCCGTATTGCATCACAGCCTCAGAAGACCCCCAGCGCTGAGGAAGTAGAGCCCTATTCTGATACTTGCCCCTCTATGGCTTACATTTCCAGTTCCTTCCCAGGGTCTGTTGGAGAACATTGCTTAATGATAAAGTCCAATTTATCATAATGTTTATGGCTGTGCTATTTTGAAAATGTTTGCTCAAAACAGGATCGTGCAGATTTTCCTCTATATCTCTTCGGATAATTTTAGAGTTGTTATGTGTGTTTGAATCCATGATCCTCTTCATACACAGAGCAGGAGGTATTTTGCTTTGTTTTGTTTGAGGATATTTTTCTGCTCCAGCAGCCTTTGTTGAAAAGTTTGACTTTTTGCTATTGAATTATCTTGGAAACTTTGCCCACAATCAATCAAGCATATTTGCTCAGGTCTATTTTGAAGCTCTATTACGCTCTTTTTCTCTGTCAGTGCCTGCATCCTTATTACACTGTCTTGATAACCCTATCTTAAATGAGCATTTTCATTAAGCCTAGGTTGCGATGCAGTAAATATCTATCTGAGTGTCTATTATGCACTAGGTCCACACTGATCCTATGAGTGCTACCAGAATCACTGCACTGATAATAAAACTAAAATTCAGAGAAGCTTAGCAAACTACTCAAGCTCACACCATAAGTAGTAGACTTGTGACTCAAATCCAGGCCCATGCAAGCCCAAACCATCCTGTTTTCATTGTACTTTATCTCCCTGGATGTGAACCAAGAAAGGAAAGGAGAAAGAATACCAACTGAAAGGCTGTATTGCTTCCTGCTTCTTTTGTATCTCCATAAACCTTTTTAAAGAAGAAGAAGAAGAAGAAGAAGAAGAAGAAGAAGAAGAAGAAGAAGAAGAAGAAGAAGAAGAAGAAGAAGAAGAAGAAGAAGAAGAAGAAGAAGAAGAAGAAGAGAAGAAGAAGAAGAAGAAGAGAAGAAGAAGAAGAAAAAGAAGAAGAAAAAGAAGAAGAAGAAGAAGAAGAAGAAGAAGAAGAAGAAGAAGAAGAAGAAGAAGAAGAAGAAGAAGAAGAAGAAGAAGAAGAAGAAGAAGAGGAAAACTTGGTAACCAAATACTCAAACAAAAAGGTAAACTTGCACCTATGAAGCATTTCTTCAAACCTCGTGCTATTTTAGTATTGAAGGCTGCCCTTCCAGCATGGCCTAGAAGCTGCCAGTGCAGCAAGAACATCCTTGCCCTGGCTTCAAGCAGCCACCAGGACAATTTCTCATTTGTTTAGGTAAACAGGTCATTTCTGGCCCTTGTTTTTGTGTTTCGTCCTATTTTCCTTCCTTAAGGATTTTAGTGGTTTTTTGTTTTTGTTTTTGTTTTTTTGTTTGGTTTTGTTTTTCATACTCAATCCTAACACACACTTTCTCCAGAACTTTGGTTGAGTACTGTCATTTCCGGGTAACGTCATTTTTACTAGATGACCAAGGAATCCCAGGCCACACAACTCTGAAATTATGTTAACAGCTCCTGTAACTAAACAAAGTCCATGCATGGGATAGCGGCACAAGCATGAATCTCATCAGATTACACGTAAGTCCAGAGTCTGGCACTCTGATCCAGCTCCCTCTCAGCAGAGCTACGTGACTGGATCCGTTGCGTAATTTCTGTGTTTCGGTTTTAACCATCTGCTGGCTTGACAAGAATTCAGTCATTAATTGCATCAGGGCGCTCAGAAATGTCCCATAATCCAACAGGCTGTCCCTCTCCTGGGCAGAACAAAGTGAAGATTTGGCAGGGAATGCTATTTCCAATGCCTGCTGCTGGTCTGGGTTTTCCCAGAAACTCTTTCTGGGAACCCTTGCACGCTTATGCCCTGAGTCACCCACCCTTGACACATAGTTGTTAGCATTTCTAGTCCTAGGCATGAGACTGGGCCGAGCCTCTGTCAGAGGCTACTGTGGCCTCCAGGACATCCCTTCCCTACCTGCTAGAGTCTGGAAGGGTGGGACTGTGACAGCCTCCACCAACATCCAAAAAGAGATGGCATGGGAGGAAACCTGAGCTCCTGAGATAAAGCCGGAACCTGTATTAACTCACCTTCATCATCTGTTATTCAAACATTTTTATCTGCTTTTTATCAAACAAATATTTGCATAGTGCTTTAACGGCCCCTGGAACTGCTCTAGGAGTTTCACACATTTTATCTGATTTAGTCTTCATCAAAACCTCACAAGGTGATCTCTGTTCTCTCCAAGGAAGCTGAAGCCCAGAGTAGTTGAGGTGGCTTCCCATGAGTACACAGCAAATGACCGAGCTGCTGTTGGAACCCAGGGCTGGCAGAAGAGAAGAAACTCATTGAATCTGCCTCTGTGGACCTTCCAGGTGCGCAGGACAAGACAAGCATCCAAACATCCTGTGTGGAAAGTGGCAGGAATGGTAAGTGTTGCCAAAGAGATAAGGCAAAGTCAAGAGTTCGCGTGTAATCAGGGAGGATCAGCTGGAATATGAGGACTCAGGTGACGTTGGACAGATGCAGGGAAAAGAGAATTTGGCCAGGGATACCTACGGAAAGAGCCTTTTAGGGAGAGGATAGCGAGGGGAAGAAGACGAAAGAATGAGAAATTAAAATGCTGTGCAGACTGTCAAGGCAGTGGGAGGCAGTGCAAACCAAGGGCCTGGAAGTGCGGAGTGCGCCTGCGCAGTCAGAAGCGTCAGCCGTCAGCCACTGACTGACTTAATGAGCATGTTTGTGAGGTAATCGCTGAAACACAGACTCTGCTTCCACAATTCTTGTCAAGTGTTCCGACTTAAAATGAAGCTCTTATGTGTACCACAGTCATTATTCTCAAGGATTATCTGTGGTTTATTTGGAATAATTCCTGGTCAAGACTTGAGGGAGGTAGCATAGAACTCCCAGAGGCCCTAAGATAAAATAAACATGTTGGTGTACATAGTTTGAAAAGACGGATGGTGCGTCAGGGGAGGCGCCTCGAAGGAACTGGGACGTTTCTCCCTCTGCTCATGGGTCCCCAGCCTGCCTGGAGTCCAGGCACCAGAGGACGGGGAAGAAGGAACTTGAGCTCGCAATGTCGCTTGAGCCCGCGCCTATTTGTTCCTGAATGGAAATCGTTCAAGGAGACAAGAGTCACCCAAGGACTCCCCTGAAAGAGCCTCAAAAAGTTACGTGCTCAGTTACAGATCTCTTTCCGGAGGCAAGCGAAGAACCCCTGAGGAGTATGATCTAGAGAAATAGGCTTCCAGGCGGGGTGGTAGTTCAGAGGGAGTGCACTTGTCCAGTAGGCGCCAAGCCCTGGGTTCAATTCCTAGCACCACCACATAAGAGAAAAACAAGGCTACTGGGCAGGGACACCTGCCACCCTGCCTGTTTATCCCAGCAGTTACCTGCATGACACCCTGGAGCGCCAAGCATGTGATGCATGTCCACTCACCTTGAATATTAAACAGGGCAAGAAAAACACAAGCAGGATGACACTTAGGAGCTCCGTGCATTAGCTGTGTTAAATTTAGATTTAAGGACCATAACTGAGCATTCCTTATTTTACTTCTAGGATGGCTACTGATGCCAACAGTAGACGTTCTAGAAGGATCTGCCGACTGAATAGGAACAATGACATGCCAATTGCCCTTCACAGCCTATCTCATTAAACTTTGCCAACAGCCCAGTGAAAAAAATGACAAGCAGAATTTTCTAACTACGGACAATGGAAGTTTCAGAGAACGTTGTCGTGGTTACAGGAAGCAAGAGAAACAGGGAGGACCATCCTGCCTCCTACTGAAACTGCGCCAGATGCATACTCAATTCCGAGACACACACAGCACAAGTGGTGCTGTTGGTCACCCCCTCCGGGCCTGCCATCAAGAGGTTGGGCTGGAGAGAGGGTGGCAACGGAAGACAGCTGCAATTCCAGCTGAGGACACCACTGACACTTGCTTATAAAATAATTGGAAGCCAGAGGGCCTGCGGCTTAGCTCCGTTGTTCAAGTGCACCTGCTTGGGCAAACAGTCAGGCGCAGAGGACCCGTGTTTGATCCCAAGCTCCAAAAGTCTTACCTGACCCGCTCGTAAGACTACCTGAGCCAGCTAAAAAAATAAAATCCTTCTCAACTTAAAATAAATAAGTAAATAAATAAATAAATAAATAAATAATAAATAATAGGACAGGGAGGTAGCTCAGGGGCACAAGTGCCTGCCTGGCAAGTGCAAGGTCCTGAGTTTGAGCCCTAGTTCTGCAAACAAAAAATAAAGAAAGAAAGAAAATTAATAATAATAATAATAATAATAATAATAATAATAATAATAATAATAATTGGAAGCCTTTTCAAAGCTTTCACTAAGCCTTCTAAGTAATAGGTGATTATGAAGGACCCAGTAAAAACAAATTTTCATTTAACTCTGACTCCTGCATGTGCTGCTGAAAGTAGTTGGTGCTGAGAAGGGAAATGCTTTGTGAATTTCACGTGCATTGCCTAGCTCAGGCTGCCCTTGTGCCAAACAGACTGAACTGCAGCTGACAGACAGGAAGTGGGGATCCTCTTTCTCCTGCAGTCAGGCTTCCTGTCACAGAAATTTCCCATCATTTCCCTCCAGTCATCTCCCTTGAGGGGCAGCGCTGGGTCTACAGTGCAGAGCAACCTGAGGTACGGGTGAACAGTGAAGAATCTTTGTCTGGCCATGAGGCCTAGGGTTAGGGCCACTAAGGAAGAAAATTGGATCTCTCACCTACGAAGCTCACCCCACCATGTCCCACTGCCCGGGTTTCCCTGATGAGCAGTTCTGTCAGAAGCTGATTCTTCGGGCAGGAAAATGACTTTGGAAATGCCACTCCTGATGAAGAGTGGGCAGAAAGAGAAGGGAAGGTGCCCAGCCTTGCCCGAGGCTCCTATGGAGGGAGGGAGACATGCAGGGCCTGCCCCAGTGCTCACTACTCCAGTTAGACAAGAGGGAAGTGCACCAGGCTCATATTTTCAGACATGGCAGCCACATCCATCATGGCCCTGGGAGCCCACGCTCGGCCGAGTGTAAGGTCCTAGTTCCGTGGCTGCATCTGCTCACTCATTTACTGAGTGACACATGGAGTCAAATAAATAACCCTGTCTTGCTGCCTAAATCAGTGCATCATGTACAAAACTAAAGAATCAAATAGAAGCAGAAAAAGATCACAAAGAAAATAACACAAATACAGGGCTGGGGATGTAGCTCAGTGGCGTAGCGCCTGCCTAGCAAGCACAAGGCCCAGAGTTCGATTCCCGGTATCAAAAAACAAAAATAGTAAAAAGACCAAAAAAAAAAAAAAAAAAAAAAAAAAAAAAAAAAAAAAAAAAAAAAAAAAAAAAAAAAAAAAAAAAAAAGTCCCTTTGGAAAAAAAGAAAATAACACAAATACAAACAAAATCTCGTGTCACAGAACAGGGGCTGCTGTTTGAGTCTTTTTCAGATCCTAGCTTCATAGCTGAATAAAACACACTTCCACTTTCACGATACTAAATATTTACCTACCATAAATTCCACTCCAAGTCCCACCCTTCAGACCAGGGCTCCACCTCCTCCAAACACTGGGTGGCATGTCCTACAGCGATGGCTTAGCAGGAGAACCATTAAGCTCAGCCTGCTGTGACTGTGTGACTAATAGCTCAGACTCAGGCCAGGGGAAGCCTGGTCCCTTAGGGCAAGTCTCCTGGGAAAGAGGGGGAGGGAGACAGAGAGAGAGAGAGAGAGTACTGAGTCTTATCTGAAACTGCATACTTTACGCCTTTGTTCTTGGAAGTAAAAGAAGATCATTTTTTTCCTTAGCAATAAGAGCATATATTACCTCTTCCATCAATCTATGAAAAGGTTGGTTGGATTCTCCAAGTTATCTAGGTGCAAGCTGAAAACATAAATAAATAACTGAGAGTAGTGGAGTGGTTAGAAGGACGGGCTCCTGAACCAGAGGTCTGTGCTGAACTCTCTGCAACCTCCCAGGAGTTGTGGGTGCCTAGGAAATGTATCTAACCCATCTGATCCTTGAATAAGGCTGTCAGGAGTACAGTGAGTAATGTGTAAGCACTTTCCACATCCTACGGTGTCCACTAGGCACCCATGAGCCTACCTGTCACTATTTGTCCTTATGAGGACTGATGCTTAACAAAGATTTAAACTGAGACATAATTTCTGCACCCTACAATTTATTACCTTGAAGTATACAGCTCAGTGGCTTTTAGAAATTTATTCCCAATGTTGTATAACGCTCATCACCATATATCATCAAAACGTGGTTTTCTTTCCAAAGAGACGTCCGATCTCCACTAACAGTCATTCCAATTCCTACTCCACACAACCTCTGGGGGAACACTTCGCTCCTTCCTGTCTCAATGGATTTTTCATCTTAGGGACATTTCATTAAAATGGAACCAAGTGATCTTTTTTGGCTTCCCTCATGGAGCAAAACGTCTTCCACTTTCCGCCATTTTGAGGAATTAGCTATGCCAGTAGTTAGAAAGCAGTTAGAATTTCATTGTGGCTTGGATAAATGGTCTTAGTCTGTTTCTGCTTCTGTACCACAACTCCACAGACTGTAATTTATAAAAGATGGACATTTATGTCTCACAGTTCTGGATGCTGGAAACCTAAGATCAATATGTCAGTGGGGTCAGTATCTGAGAAGAGCCCAAGATGGTGGCCTCACATGGCAGAAAGCAGAAAAGAAAGAGATGGGAAAAGGGTATCCCTAGATGGCTCAAGTCCTGTCATAGGGCCTCCACCTTCATAGCCTATCCACCATTGAAAGACCCCAGGTCTCATTACTGTTGCACTGGGAATTCTTTTCACCTGAATTTTAAAGGGGATAAACATTCAAACCAGAGCTTGTTCATTTCTCTAATAACTCACAGGGTTAAACAACTTTTCATAACTCTGTCTGCCTTCAGATATCTTTGAAGAAACATCTCTCCCAAGTGTCTTGCTTATTTTTAATTGGTATGTGTGTGTGTGTGTGTGTTAATGAGTCCGACCCAGAGTCTTCAGAGTGAGCTATTTCCCTCGCTCTTCTTTTAGTCTCTGAGCCAGGATTTCGCTAAGTCACTAAATTTCCCAGACTGGGCTCGAGCACGCAGCCCCTCCGGTTCTAGTCTCCCAGAGCACTGGGACTGTAGGCGCATGCACCACGCCCAGCTGTCATTTTCTTATTTATTGTAAGAATTGTGTATATACTCCAGACACATAATCCTTACCACACCTGTGATTTGTCATCTGTGAACACAAATAGTTTTCCTTTTATTTATTTATTTTTTTTTTTTTTTGTCTTTTTGAGACAGGGTCTCGTTATGCAGTTGAGGCTGGCCTTGAGCTCACTTTTGTAGCCCAGGCTGGTCTCGAACTCGCACCAATCCTCCTGCCTCAGCCTCCTGAGGGCTGGGATTACAGGCGTGCGCCACCACGCCCGGCTAGTTTTCCTTTTAGATCTGGATAACTTTGATTTTTCTTTATCTAAACCTTTTTTGTCTAATAACTTCTCTGCACTAATCCTGTATATCTGAATTTTTCGCATGTGGTGAAAAATGTGGAAATTTTTCACATTTCAAATAATTCAGTCCTCCTCAGCTATTTCAGTGACCAGATGATGAAGGAGCAACATTTGTTTTCTTTAAACTCCTAGGTCTGACGTTCCGGTCTTCTCCAGTGTGGTAGTCTCTGCCACAAAATTGTGTGCTTCACAGCTCTGCACTGACCTTCACTTCCCATTGGCGCAGAGCCTCATGGTCAGCCGGAAGCAGTGGCTTCGGCCCTCAGCCTCTCCTGAGAAGGAGCGCAGGTACGGATGTGTACTCTTCCTGGAGCTCCAGGCATACGTCAGAAGTTTTTTTTAAAAAAAATCACGGTAAGCCTATTACTCTTCCGGTTTTTTCCTTCAAACTTTTGCTTTTGTTTTCCCTTGAAGTCTCCTGTTTCTCTCCAACAGCCATTCATCACCTCCGACATCAATTATTTTTAACTGTGTTCAGCAAACACCCATTTCATCACGGGAGAAACTCTGAGCTAGGCAGAGAAACATGGTCGTGTAGGCAGGACCTTCCAGGAATCATCAAAAAGTAGAACAACGACAATCCTTTGGAAACAGGACTTTGAAGGAGCTCAAGTCCCACCCTGACTCGTCTGGTGAAAGCAGAATACTAGAGTACAGTGAGGGGTCATTCTCAGGCTGTGAGCTCAATAAGGACATCCTCTGCCGAGGTTTCAGTTCATAGTTGAGTGGCTCCAAGGCAGGGTGGCATGGCGCAGACGCGTCACACAGGAGAAAGAGCTCGTGGCAGGCAGAGGGCCACAGCCTAGCAAAGCAGGAGCACGTGAGCACCACAGCCCTCTCTCTACCCCTCAGAGCTTAATCCAGACTCCAGGGCTTTAGGGTGTGTGGCACTCACACCAGGTAAGCCTCCCCATCACCCATCCGCAGGACCAATCAGGGCACTGATTTAACAGTCACACACCCTCTTAATCCAAGCATCACATACTCTAGATCCAGGCACCTCTGCAAAGTGCCACCTATGCCACATGAGGATCTGGGGGACACGTAGACATAAGCTACCACAGGGGGACACGTTCAGAGGAGGGGCAGGACCACAAAGGCTGTTCCAGAATGCAAGGTGAGGGAGACAGTTGGTCACCCCTTCCCAGCAGAGCGCCCACACTCTGCATTTTTAGCTCCTAGTAAGAAGGGCCTGGTCCCTGGGGCATGGCCACGCAGGAAAATGAGCAGGAATGGTACCGTGGTCATTCTGGAGTACATACAGAAAGGCTAGGACACGGCTGCTATTAAATCTTGGGTGGGTGGGAAGTGTGGCTGTACCCCAGAAGGAATGGAAGAGAAAAGAAAGGTTGGGAGAGCACTGCTTTAGTCTTGGGAGTAGGACCGCAGTGGCATCAGAGAGAGCAGAGGGGAGGGGAGGGACGAGGGTGACGCTGTGATGCCACACAGATCGGGCTGCGCTTCCTCGCCTCCCTTCGCTGACGGCATCGCTGGGCATCAGCGGACACTTCCTACCCACCACCTGCTCCTGCCTACCCCAAGTCATGGCAAGTATGTGTGGGGTGACAGTTCCTGCTCAGGACATGAAAATAACCAACCACCCACCGAGATGGAACAGGACTAATGCTTTCTGCAGCATTTGAGCTTAGATGGGAGGGGCAGGACACCGCAGAGCAAACCCAGGGCCAGAGCTGGAAGCCTGGGCTCCGAGTCTCATTCACCACCATGGGGGCCATGGCCAGTGTCTTGGCAAAGCAGCTGAGCAGAAGATGGAGCACGGAGGAAGGGTAATGAAGAGCGAGGCACTGTGGATCATCAGCTGAAAATAACCCCCTTGCTGGGCCTGGAGAGATAGTTCAGCGGTCTAAGCGCCTGCCTGACAAGCATGAGGACCAGGGTTCGATCCATAGTACCATGTGCTGAGCTGGCCTCAGAGCTCGGGCAGCCCCATACCAGCCGCTGAAACTTGGCATGGTGGCGCATGACTGTAATCCCAGCACTGGGGAGGCTGAGACAGGAAGATCACTATGAGTCTGAGCTGCATAGCGACACTCTGTACCAAATTAATTAATTAATTTTAAACAGTTGAAGCTGCTGGAGGCAGCAGCTTGAGGGCTGGCTTGGAGCGATCTGCCCTCAGCCTTCACCTGCCACCGCTTCCCCGGGGTCTACATGGCACCAGGTGCAGTGGCACAGGGGTCAGAAGGAAGGAGCACACTCCACACACCTGGAGGCTGCCTGGACTCACTAAGGCACACCAGTGAATGTGGAAAGAAAGGAAGAAGGGCAGAGGAAGCATCCTAGTCCGCATCCTGGGTGGCCAGAGATGCCTGAAGGTGATCTCATTTGGGAGAGAGATGGAGACCCTTTTTAGGGTCCAAGCATCCTCCAACCTAGTGTTCTAACCTGCCGCACATTACCCCGAAAGCCCTTGAGCAGTAATATTCCTCTGAGCTGTTCCCTTCCTGGTCCCCACGCCGTTCACCCTAGAGCACACCTGCACGGCCTCCCAACCCCACATCTCAGCTTCTGTGGCATCCAGGTCCAATTCAGATACAAAGACCCTGCGCCACTTCACAACTCCTCTCCCTTCTTTTGGCCTAAAGAGGCTCCACCTTCATCTGCTCTCTGAAATACTTGGCTAATGGCCGACTGGTGGCTCTAAAGATGGGTATCTAAGTGGGGCGGGGCACAGTATAGAGCCTGTCAACCCACGAGCTCCCGACTATGGTGCAAATGCAGACATACTCATTCTTCCCCCAGGACCCACCTCACAGCCGGAGTACATGAAATCTATGCATTTATTGACCTAATCAACTGCTCAGTATTCAAACACCTTTCTAGGCAAAGAGTTTCCTCTAGGATGGCTAGAATCATCAGAAAGTTCCGAAGTCCCAGCCTGAAGGCGTATGCTGTAACCTCTACCTATTGCCTCCCCCTTGGTGGCTAACTTAGGACACTGTTCTCCACCTGCAACCTAATAAGCAATAAGTATTCGGCACCAACATCCATCCCCTGGTCCCTCCCACCCCAGCGCTTCTTCTTTTCTTAGTCTACCCTGAAGAGGCTTCCAGAAGACCACAGTCTTTGCTCCACAACCAGACACCAGGGAAAAGGGTAAAAGAAAAGAAAACTCCCAGTTCAAAGACGATGATGGGGGGCCCAGCAGGATGGCTCAGTGGTCTAAAGCGCCTGCTTAGGAAAGCTTAGGCTGTTGCAGGGACCGCGGTTCGATCCCCGGCACCACATGCTGCTCCAGCCCTGCCCTTAGGGCAGGCTGAGCCGGCCAAAAAATAAATAAATAAATAAATAGACAAACAAACAAAAGTTCTGAAACAAGAAAAAAAAATATTGGTACGAGTTCGAGACCAGCTTGGGCTACAAAAGTGAGCTCAAGGCTAGCCTGAACTGCATAGCGAGACCCTGTCTCAAAAAGACAAAAAAAAAAAAAAAAATTAATTAATTAAATTAAATTAAAAAAAAAAAAGATGATGATGGGTTGCGATGAACCTGCATGCTTGAGTTCCAGGGCCCTGACCTTGTGACTCATTCTC
The DNA here is from genome assembly GCA_004027025.1 of Myocastor coypus. Classification (NCBI taxonomy): domain Eukaryota; kingdom Metazoa; phylum Chordata; class Mammalia; order Rodentia; family Myocastoridae; genus Myocastor; species Myocastor coypus. Next base: position 23,736 of record PVJA010018700.1, read on the forward strand.
AAGGAAGAAAGGTATGTGTCCTCGGAATGCTGAGTGGAATTCTTTCACCCCTCTGAAAGGAACACAAAGAAGGACAGTCTGCAGCTGGGCACTATGGCAGGTGACGCCTTGAGCTGCTAACAGTTCTTCTGCAGACTCCTGCTGTCTTAATAGTGCTCTGTGTGGAACTATGGAGACCCTGAGAAGCCGGCCTGCCAACAGAAGCTGGGCAGATGGAGAAAGCCTTAGGGGGCCTAACCCAGCCCTTCTCATCTATACATGAGAAAACTCAGAGAGGACGCGAATCAAGCAGGTAAAAAACTTTCCTGAGGAGGCAAAGAAAATAAATACCACCACACAAAAATTAAAATCACTGTAAGAAAGATACCATAGCAACATACATATCCCAAAACATAACTGAATCTTGATAGCAAGTTGCAGAAAGATGTATAGAGTTTTATGTCATTTGTCTAACCTTTATGCCACAAAGGGTTGGGGAGATAGCCCAGTGGTCTAAGCAACTGCCTAGCAAGTGCAAAAACCAGTTCAGTCTCCGGTACCACGTGCCATGCTGGGCCTGGAACCCTAGGCTTGCTGTACTAGCAACTGGGCATGGTAGCACATTCCTGGAATCCCAGCACTGGTGAGGCTGAGACAGAAGGATCACTATGAGTCCAAGCTGGGGCCAGGGAGATAGCTCAGTAGAAAAAGCACTTGCCTGGCAAGTGCAGGGTCCTGAGTTCAATCCCTGGTGCTGTAAAAACAAAATGGTAGAAGTAATCTTTAAGGCCAGGGATGTAATTCAGCACCATAAGCACAGCCTGGCAAATATAAGGTTCAGATTTCCATCCCTGGTACTGAAAAAACAAAAAGCTACTGCAAGTGCTAAATGCATAATGAGACCAAATACATAAATAAAAATTTATCAAGTTTATGCTATAAATTATTATTGATGCAAGCATAATAATAAAAGTATGACATCTTACACAGGCACAACAAGCACCCTCCCAAGACGGGGGCTCTTTATCAGGAAAGCAGGAAGGAGGGAGGAGCAGGTGAATCTGTGTAGTCCCACCTCTTAAGGTGGAGGGTGACCAAGTACATTCCTATTACATTACTTCCATTGTGTTCACGTGAAACACTTCCTAGCAAAACAAACAAATTGGAGAACTCTCTCCCTACTTTCTTCCCTCTCCAACTCTTCTCTCTCTTTCAATCTGTCAATTTATCTATGCTACATATTGTACCTACAGAAATGGATTAGAAAAAAAAAATCCATTGGGACATAGGATGAGCAGGTAGGTAAGCAGAAGAAGATAGTGGATAGCCAGTCGGGTATTTATGAATGGAGAGTGGTTATTATGTGCCAAGTGTTTTGCGTGAACTCCGTTACTTAATCCCACCCTGCACATGAGCTAACTGAGACAGGAGCAGCCTCAGTTCACACAGCTCTCCACCAACAAATCCTAGACTGAAGCCCAGGGCCCTGACCCCAGCATTCTGCTGATTGACTGAGCCCACATACAATGCTGCTTGAGATAAAAGAGCCAGAGGCATGTCAAGGTGAAAATCCTTCATTTGGAAAATGGAAGTGTAGGGGAGTTCAGGGGATAAAAGAGGAAATAAATGAAAATAATCAGCTTGGAAATGAGCTGCTTGGTGCATAGCCTGGGGAAGGGTCCCCCAGCTGGCTGCCTCTGTCACTCTGACTTCACTCACCAGCTCAGCCAGGCTCTGTCGCACGGAAGAGACAGGAGGATCGCTATGAGTCTAAGCTATATAGCAAGACTTTGTAGGACATAAATAAACAAATAAATAAGATTTTTTAAAAAGTGATACTCTTTAGTACTTTCCAGAAAAATGGATACATCTTGAAGCCATACTGTTAAATGAAATAAATCAGATACAACAGCTTAAGGTCATATGAGAGACCCAAAATATAAGTAAGGGCAAAATACAAGATCGGCAGTAGGAAATATGGAGAGAAACCTGTTGTAAGAGGGAAAAAGGACCAAGAAAAGCAGGGAACAGAAGAGGAAGGGGAGAAGGAAGGAACGGAGAGGAGAGAAAAGGGGTAAGAAAAGAATTAAGATGTGTTATATACAGGTCCTGACTCTTCATGAGGAATTTGTTACCTGCTGTAAACATGTACTAATAAAATTCCAAATTAAAAAATAATTAAAGAAGTGATGAAGCCACGGATCTGGAGGCTAAGGCAATAATACCTCATCCCATAATAACAATGCAACCCAGACCAGCCTCTGGGGAAACTTGTAGAAGCCACTTGAGAAGACGCAGCTGAGTCACTCATGAACCAGCACCCTGATTATGTCAGCACGACCACAGCAAAGTGGCTAGCACCACTTCCCTTGTGAGACAAGGAATCCGGAGAACTAAGGGACATGGATCTTTCTGTTTTAAACCGTTTGTATATATGAGCAGAATATATTTACTGAGGAAAAGAAAGCTCCTGTCCAAGAGACAGACAGAAGGAGGTCTCCAAGTGAGTGGTCCCTCTGTTTTAAACTTTAAGTGTTATGTAAACCTGTTTTGCTCTCCTACATAATGAAAGATTTAGCTTAAAAATGTCCCTCACGAAAAGATTCCTTCTCCACTTTTGCATACATAGATTTTTCAGTTGACTTTATCCACTTTGTTGAACAGGTCACAATTAAGCTCAGAGGAAAAAAAACTCAAAAAGCCATTGAATTTATTTGGCAAATAACCCACTAAGGAAGTGGCTACATAAATACAGCTCTTCAAGTCTTCTGTTTGTTCAGCTGTGTTTATTTAAATTAAACGTTAGCTCTAGCTAGGTTTGATATTGACTCTTCCACCCCCATTTTACTTACCTGAATTTGGGATTAGCCAGTGACTAGGCAAGATGTACTCACCAAAAATTGCTTCCAGGGCTCCAAGACAATAGCCTCAGTGACTTGAAACCGAGAACTTTCTTGAAGACAAAAATGTACATATATCACAGATCTCAAAAAGAATTATTTAAACATAAGTGTGATTGTTTTGTAAAGGACCTGCCATATCCAATCTCAGAGACCTTCTTCTGACACAAGAGTAACTGAAGACTACAGTTCAGGGCTGTGGAGATAGCTCAGCAATCTACACACCTGCCTACACAAACACAAGGGACCAGGTTCAATCCTCAGTACCACATGCTGTGCCAGCCCCACCCCAAGCATGCCAGACCAGCCGCCAAGACCTGCCATGGAGGTGCCTGCCTGTAATTCCAGCACTGGGTAGGCTGAAGCAGGAGTGTCACTACAAGTCCAAGCTGCATAGTGAGACCCTGTACCAAATACATAAAATTAAAAAAAAAAAAAAAAGACTAGATTCCAGGGCTTTGCACACATTTTCAAGTATCAGAGCTTGTATTTCTAGAAAGCTCACACAGAACCCAAATAAGCCAAGTAAGAATATTCCAAACTACTGTCATTAAAACAGGCTTAGGATATGAACACTTCCCCAGCTCCTATCCCTCTTCTCTGTGTTATCCCCTAGGGCCCCTGTTCAACAACCATGAGAAGAGTAACTAAGACAGAATTTGGTACCACAGGACTGGGGTCATTGCTGTGGCTGAGCCTGACCATGGGATTACAAGTGTTTGGAAATGGCTTATGGGATGAGATGAGAAAGGTTTAGAGACATTGCCTACTTGTGAAGAACTGGATCCTCTTTGGCTCTTCTGTAGGGGAGATTCTGGTCAGAGCTCAAAGGCCAGAAGGCTGATAGAAAGCTGGCCTGTAAAGACCAGGCTGAGGAGGTTCCTTCAGGGAAGAAGGACTGCATTGGTTATTGGATTCCAGACCATTTGTGTTTTGACTTGGCAGAGAAGTTGTCTGCATTTTGCTCGTGTCCAGAGACTTTGCCTGAGACTGAGTTTAAGCATGGTAGACTGATTAATCTTTCAAAAGATATTTAAAACAGCCAAATATTGGAGTGGTTGCATGGCTATTATTGGGGGCTTTTATCAAGATTTAGGTTGAGAATCAAGAGCAAGGAACCCATCAGAATGGCTCAAAATGTTGTGAGGTTGGCCAGAAAGGAAGTGTCAATAAAGCTGTGGACTGCAAAAATAGAGCTGAAAGGATCTCCATTGTTGAGAAGGAACCAGAGAATGAAAAAGACGGCCTGGGGGCATCACAGGAGATGGCAGGTCTCCACCCTTTGCAGCCTCAGAATTGCAAAGGTTAGGGACTTTGCCTTGAGGGGAAAGCCGCTGAACTCTTTGTTCCAGAATGGCTGAGGCAACAGCACCAGGTTCCAGAATGGCGCTAGCATGGAGAATTTATCCCTCAGAATCAGTATCAGAGTGCTCAGTGATCCAGCACTCAATCCCTACAACCAAGAGAGAAGGAAGCCTGGCTACTGCTCCAGCCAGCATCAGACCTTAGCATCCATGGGACAATGGTTTTAGGTGCATTGAGAATGCTGGAGTTCTGAGGTTAGGAAGGCTTCCCCCTTGATTTCAGAAGAAAGCCTGGAAGGCCAGGCAGTGTACCCCTGAGAGGGCAGTGTGTAAAGCTATGAGTGAGAAGCCTATTCTGTGGAAACCCCAGGAGTTTGGAAAAGCCAGGAACATGGGTCATCTAAGGGAAACTGCAAAGAGGGAGCAAAGCCAGCCTAAGAGAGAAGCCATGAGAGCTACAACTGTTAGGAGTGATATATATATATATATATATATATATATATATATATATATATATATATATATATATATATATATATATATATATATATATATATATATATATATATATATATATATATATATATATATATATATATATGCATGCATAGTTACGGATGACTAGTGCTTATCTGCTTAGTTCCTGATAAGACCCAAGTGAGTTCCTGTTTCCTTAAGTTTTCTATTTTCTGAGACCTTTAGGTTCCAATTTCCCTTTTGGTTTCCTGGTCAAGAATAAAGTCACTGCATTCCCATTAGCTGCCCGCGGGCTCACTTTCCCATTAGCTGCCCGAGGGCTCACTTTCCCATTAGCTGCCCGCAGGACTCGCACCACCCCAATCACCTTCCCCAATCCCCCGAATAAGGTACGCTATTGGCTTCTGTGAAGCCTGCTTGCTGAATCCCTCATTAGCATAGACACCCTATAAAAACCCGCTCATACAGCCGCTCGGGGTCACTCTTCCGAGGGGTGGCCCTGTGCCAGCACAGCTTATTTAATAAAAGAGCTCTATAACACTTTGAGGCACCGACTCTTGGCTTATCCTTCTCCCGATGTCTCCCGGACCTAACACAACTACCATGAGAGGCGTAGGGGCAGAGCCACATGGAGCTTACAATTTGTCATATTGCTTTAGATGTTTCACGGGGACCTATAGGATTTATTATTGGCCCTTCTGGATTTTGGACTTATGCTGGTCCTAATGTTTGGTATCCTGCTGTGTGTACCTTTTGGAATGGTAATGTCTGTTTTGTGCTTTTGAATGTTCAATGTGTTTAAATTTGTATAGGGACTCTCAGAGACTTGGGACTTGGACTGTTCAGCAATGCTGAAACTGTTTGGATTTTGGCAACTCTTAAAGATGGACTAGAATGTCTTTTGCCTAAAGGGATGCGCATGAGTCTTTGGGCGTCTAGGGGCAAAAAGTTACGGTTTTTGTATGGGTGTCCCCCCAAAGCTAATGCAGTCATAGGGCAGCTTTGGGAATTTGTAATTGATTATTGTGAGAATGGGTGCTGCACCTCCCCTGGGGCAGGTGATTTGCATTTCAGTGTAAGGAGGAAGAGAAGTTAGCTGCTCGAGCTGCTGCTAGCTCTCTCCCTGCACTCTTGCTCTCAGCTACTGCCATGAAAGTTCGCCCTCTGCCATGTGCCAGCCACTCTGCCTTGGAGCCAGTTGAATATGAACGGAAACATCCAGCAACCATGAGCTAAATAAACCTTTCCTTCCCTCATTTTGAGTGTTGCGTATTTGTCCCAGCAACAAGAGAAGAGTATCTAAGACAATATCATTGAAAGCACAAATCTAGTTCAAACCAAGGCACAATACCATGCTCATATTCATGGAGCAAGTCTGTGTCTGGACAAGGTCTAGAGATCAGTTCTCCAGAATCACGGCCCAAGACTCTAGAACAAGGGCTGCCTCTCTCAATATGTGCCCATTACCTGTGTATCTATAGCTCCCTGTCAGTACTGTGACTTTTGCATACACAGAGATCTTTGCCAGCTTTGATACATGCAGCTGTCTTTTCTGTAAAGAACAGGGGTCCTGGTGGAAGACATCTTAGAAAGGACAGCCTGCGCAGGCTTTCACTGGAGGTGTCCACAGGAGGTGGCAGAAAGTGCCACTCACACCCTCCTGAGTCCTCACGCTGGTCCTCTGGGCAAGGAAGCCCCAGTCCTTGGAAGTAGACAAGCTCCTGGACAGCATCTAGATTTTATACCAACTGTTTCATTTTACAAATTAATGCCCTGAAAACCTGAGAGGACAGTAGAGCTATAAATAGCCATGGCTTGAAATGGGATAGAAAGGGGATGCTCCATATAAGTGTAATGCACAGCCTTCCTATTAATTATTCCTATTAAGGACGCCCAATGGAGATGTGGATTGCTGAACAGAGCCTGAATCTGCATTTTGACCAGCCCTCTCCTGTGACTCTTCTGCATATGTGACTGTCTAGTGGAAAGGACACAGTCACTGATCAAGTAACCCTGGGTTCAAAGCCCAACTTTTCTATCTTCTAAGTAGGGGATGTGAGCTCAAAGCACTTAAGCCATGTCTCTGCAGTGTGGCTGTAACATTCCAGGGGTTGGGGGGTGGACAAACTTCTGATACAATGCTAATCCAAACAAAGAAGCTTTGAGCCTGCCAATGGGTTTGCTGGTTCTTTTCCAAAGACACTGAGTCAGTTGGTTCAGGCTGCTGGACAACACCCTACTCTAGCAAATTGGAGCCATCAGGACATGCTGACCTGTCCCTTCCATCCCAAGCCCAAGGGACATATCCAAGATTCTAACATCCCTGTCATACCTTCACTTCCCTGGTAGTTTGCTTGACAAGATGAATCTCCTCTCTTCTGTTCATCGTATCCTTTTCTTTCTCTTCACCCCTAAAACATTTTTAACGTGAAAATGTTATGAAAATGACAGGGCCATAGGGAACTGCTAGACAAGTACCAACTGCTATTAGTATTACCACAAATGGGGAAGGAGCTGTAAGAGACAGCTTTCTAGTCAGCTAGAGAGAAGGTTCAATGCCTGAGGAGAATTTTAAGATGGAAGCTGGTGCAGGAGTCCTTGTTGAAAGTGTTGTGATAATGCTTTGTGGGACCAAAGTTGGAGGAAGCCAAAAGACCAGGTAAGCCTGGGGTGCATGTAACAGATGATGAAAAGAAATTCTGGAGGTGACTTGGCTATGATCATCCCACCAAATCACTGGTAGGGTCTTGAAGGGCTGCACTTCATAGGCCAGGCCATATCCCATTACAACCTCTACCACATTGCCCTTCCTGAAACACTGACACCTTCCGGGTCAAAACAAGTCTTTCTCTACCAAGACACAACTTGGACAGCCTGGTGACATATACCAGTTGCATAGGACAATTCCAGTTTGCATTAATCACATGCAGCATTCTCTTCCACCACCCCAGATAGTCCACTTTGGACGCCATCCTCCGTGATTACCCGGAGCTTAGGGATCTGACTCTGGTTCTGCCCTGCTCTTCCAGGGATCAGGATCAATTTGTCTCTGGATTCTATTTTGTATGGAATTTAGTGATTTCTGTTCATAAGGCTTACAGACTGGTTGTGTACAGGTCAGATACTACTTCAAGACACATGGGCTAGAGGTGGGTGGAATAACTTTGCTCTGTTTTAAAATGCTACTGAATGACTGCAGTGTGGACAGAGCTTTAGCTTGAGAAATGTCACCTACAAACTGGAGGTGGGAGTAGTCTCTTGGAAAATCAGGTCTGCTGTCCTCCAGAGAACAACTGCCTGAGCACAGACTTTTCTAATCAACATATCCCTCAATACATCCCCTATCATTTGTATGTTCACAGCGTCTGTGGCTTTGTGATACTATGTATGTACCTTTTATATACATTTATGCACGCTATGTGTTGAATTGTATGTCCTAAAATACACATAGCACAAAGTCTTGTCAGTGGCTCCAAGTATGATCTTATTTAGAAGGCTTCTTATTGCAGTTAACGTTAGTTAAGATGAGATCAGGGCTGGAAATACAGCTCGTAGCACAGTGCCTGCCTGGCAAGTGCAAGGTCCTGAGTTCGATTTCCGGTATGGAAAAAAAAAAGAAAAGATGAGATCATTAGGGTGGCGCCTCACCCAATATAGACTGACTGGTGTCCTTAAAAGGGGGGGAAACCAGGACGCAATAATGTGCTCGTGGGAGTACACTATGAACATCGAGGCGGTGATCAGAATGTTTTATCTAGCAGCCAAGGAACACCAAGGTTGCCAGCAACTCACCACGGGCTGGGGAGATGCGTGGGCAGATGCTCCCAAAGCCTCTGAAGGAGTCGACCCTGCCAACCCTATGATCCCAACCCCAGGCTCCGAAATGGAAACAAATATGTTTATGCTGTTAGTTCGTCTGTGAGTGACACTTGGTGGTGGCAGTCTTGGCAAACGAATGCTTTTCTAGACCCATGTAGAAGTCTGCTGATTCCCAGTCATCTGCTGAAAGGAGGCAAGTAGCCACATTTGCAGATATATTTGATCCTGGAAAATGGGGAGGTGGGAGTCCTGCTCTCATGTACTAGGAAAAGCCCAGGGCTGTGGTGAACGTTCAGTGCGCAGAATGAGCCCTCCGAGGACGATCTGAGCCGCAGTGTCGGGAATGCTGATAGAGACGTATGCACGACGTAGCTTTCTGTGTGCCAGGCAGTCAGGCTTTGAGTGCACGAATTCTTCTAACACTCCCCAAATCCTGTGATATTGTGGTACACATTTTACAGCTTAGAAAACTGAGGCTGATGTAAAAAGGTTGATTCACCAGCCACTGAACCCTGCAATCCCAGCCAGTCAGTGCGGTGCCCCCCCACAGTGTCCCCCTCCTTCCATCCTGTAATTTGGTCTCAAGATGCATTCTAAAGGTCTCACCCTTTGGTCAACAAGTCCCTTGGTTTCATGGTTCCAGCCATGTTCTCTCTGACACAGACTTCCATGAAGCTGACTTCCATGAAGCCTCCAGCCTGGTCCCATGGCAAAGCTGGAAAGCACCCCAAGGGGTGACTTTGATGCGTAAATGGAATGTGAAAAAAATGTGGAATCTAAAGCAGCTGATCTCACAGACATGGGTGAGGTCAGAAAGGGAAGTGGCTGATTAAAGAATACAAAGTCTCAGGTAAATTGGAGGGAAAAAGGTGGGCAAGATAGCTCAGTAGATTAAGTACCTGCTTAAGCAAGCACAAGGACTGAGGTTCGATCCCAGGGTGCACTGAGACCACGACTAAAACTGGGCGTGGTGGTGCATGCCTGTAATCCTAGTACTGAGGAAGCTGAAAGCAGGAGGTTCGCTACCAATCCGAGCTGTGTAGTGAGAGTCCCTGACAAATATATGCATACATACATAGACTAAGTATTCAGGAGATATCTCACACTGCATGCTGGCCATGCTGGTAATAATGTACTGCATATTTCAAAATTACTAGAAGAATAAATTCTTAATGTTCTCATCCCAAAACATGGTAAATTGGTAAAATGATACATCAGACCAGTGATAGCTACATTAATTAACTTGATTCAATGTATCACATACTCATAGATCAAAATGGCCCGTGGTTAGACTATTATTTGTCAATTAAAATAAGTAAAAATGTAAAAGCAATAATCAGGCAAGAGACGGCTTTCTCACTGCTTCCCTCTTCTCCTCTGTAAAACGGGAACGAGTCACACCAGCAGGCTCTGGGAAGGAGTCAGTGAAGTGAGAGAGAGAAGCGAGGAGCCTGCGGCAGCGCTGCACACGCAGTAAGCACTTCCTACACTCCAACTATTAGTTGCTGTAGACAACTGCTGGCTCCCTAGGTGAACCGAGTTCATTTTCTGACTTACAAATGGAAACAGGACACGCATAGTAATTTTCCCATCTACCTCGGTAAATTGTGAGACTGAAGGAGAAATTTTGATTCATTCTCAACTTGCAAATTGCAGGAACTGTGCCAATGTGAGATGGTGCCCATCTGGTTGTCTTCAGGAGAAGCATCGCGGCCTGCCCCCCAGATGTTCACAATAGCAGGCAAATCACCCCCCAACCCACCCCCATCTGCCAACCCAGGCTGAGTCCCGGCATGCAGCTGCAGCAGATGCATGCATTCTGGTCCCTGCTTGGCCTCTCCATGAGCAGCTCTTCTACCACACGTTTTCTTCCTGCGCCTTTCTTTCTTCCAGGTGATTTCTCTCAGGTCCTTCCCGCCGTTGGACCCTGCTCAGAACCACACCTGGCTTCCCAGAGAGAGTTCAAAACTGGGAGCCTCAGTCAGAAGCATCCGGGGTCACAATCCTTTCTTCTCAGAAGTCCCAGACAGATCTTCCTGCCCTCCCCCGCGGCTGCAGACTCCAGGTACCATTAGCTCTCTTCATCTATAAATACCGTTTTGATTGACTACGCTGCTTCATAATCAGACCAGAGGAAACCATTTCAGTCCCTTGCAAACACGGCCAAGTTTGCCCACTGTCCTCCAAAAAGACCTTTTTAGAAGGTGCAGAGCCAGCGGTCTCTCAGCCTGGAGGCCTCAGGCTTGGTTCTGGAGCTGTTTTCCAGATGGACTTCTTCTGTGAGCAAACGCTCTAGGGAATTCTAACGTGTGGCCCCTCACTGCCCAGAGGCCGAGTAAAGGAGCCTGATGTGGAGCCTACAGATTCTAGCAGAAGGATTCACCAAGCTTTTGAAAGCCACACCCCCGAGCCACCCGTGACTGTCCAGTCACACCCTGTAGGGGAAAGATTCTCTCACCCACAGGCCACTTGCAGAGGGAACGCGTGGAGGGTGGCATGGGAAAGCACTTGCCAGAAGGACAAGACACTCCAGCTCTTGTGCTCTCTGCGCACGCGGCCCTCTGGCTGACACTTTGACAGAAGCCACCCAAAGCCTTTGTGATGCGCTGCTCATTGCTCAGTCAGTTCTAGAAAGATGACGTCAACACATCCACCCGCTCCTTTGAGCCAGGCCTGCGCTACTCTGTGCTGGAAACCCTGATGGGCTATCTGCTAGCTCTGGCTGTGTCAGAACTGCCACCCTACGGGGAGATTAGCGGAAGAGATGAAATTCCAGTTCTATCCGCCTCTAGACTTGGACTTGCAGGCATTCATGACCATAGTGTGCCATGAATTTGTCAGGAACACAAAAATTTCTTTTAGAAAAAATGACCTTGGAAATGAAAAGCGTAAGAAATGAACTAATTAGGAGGTAAGGAACGCAAAAGCATCTCCACTCCTGGGTCCTCTTATCAGTGTAACCCTACGCTGTAGTCCTTTACAGTAAAGTGGGCGAAGGTTTTACTGTATTGTTACTTGCTCGTTGCTTATGTACTGTATGTTTGTCATATGTGCTATGTCCATCCGTCATGGAGAGGTGGCACAAACACACACCACCCCTCCGTCCTCTTAGCTCCCCCTTCCCTTCCCCACCCTCCTCCTATCTGCCCACCCCCACGCCCACTTCCCATCTCTTTCCCCTCTTCCCTCTGTAGGCGCGAGGTGGATGGGGCCTCACAAGCAGAAACCCAAGGGGAACTTGAGCCCAGGAGGCTCCTGCGATCCCCCTGGAGAGAAGGGAGGTTGCCTTTGCTAGTACTGTGATGCAGGGGACACAGAGAAACTTGATTTCCTGGAAGAAGGAGCTTTGTAGATGTCAGCGTGTTCTACTTGAGAACAGCACTTGCTTGTATTCTCCATCTCCCTACCACAAATGGCCCCAAACTGAGGCTTCATGCAATAACCACTGAATGTGTTATCTGTCGTGGTTATGGACTCACAGGGCACAGTAGCAATTAGAGGTCTTCTTGAAGCTTTGTCCACCCACTGCCCTGGTACCTAGGGAGGATGATACCCATGCTGGTAGATAGAAAAGCTGGCTCTCCTCAGATGTCTCTCTACCTCTAGGCTGTCTCTCTACACACACGCGCACACGCGCGCGCACACACACACACACACACACACACGCACACAGCAGCAGCAGCAGCAGCAGCTTTAGCACAGGACATTCTTCTTTCCCTGTTGTTTAGTGCCTGCCAAAAGAGACAAACACAGTGACAGGAAAAACCGGAGCTGAGGGAGCTGAGGGCGCCTGCCTTTCATCAGGCAGTCCTGAGAGCCTCCAGGGCCGCTCCTGCTGCCTCCTGTGATTAGCAATGAGTCATTAAGCTGACCCAAATCCAAGGCAATTAGAATTGCCTTTTAATGGAAGAAGAATCAAACAATAGCAGAGATGCTTTAACTCTCCATCATGGCTCTCAGCGCTGCCTGCACACTGGAGTCACCTGGGGACCTCCTGGAAACCTGGACATCCAACTGAGGTAGAATAAGATCATTAGCCTAATGGGAGGGGTAAAAGAGATAAAGATATCTTGAGATAGTATATTATGAATGTGAGCTGGATACAGTAGCACAGGCCCCTAATCTCAGATCATTAGGAGGCTGAGCCTAGGCAATTGCATGATTTAGAGAGACTCTATCTTAAAAGTGAAAGAAAAAGTTCAAAGGGCTGAAAAGGTAGATTAGTGTGAAGATCCTAGTTTTGAGATTTAACATCAAAAATGAGGGAGGAGGAGGAGGAGGGACAGAGAAGGAGACGGAAGAAAGGGAGACAGAGCACTAGGAAAGAGGAAGAAGAGGAGGAGGAGGAGGAGGAAGAGGAAGATGAGGAAGGAGTGTTGGCAGCTGCAGAAAGCCAGGAAATTGATCCAGCAGGTGTAGGTGGGGCCGGGCCTCAGTACCTAAGGCAAACAAGCTACTCCAGTGCTGAGAAAAACCATCCTGTCTGGTTCAGGCCAGCTATTGGTCTCTGAGCAGCCTTGTGTCATGTGATACAAACTCCGCAACAGTATAAGTAAAGGATCGTTCTTGTGTGCATTGAGTTAGTCTTGCCCATCAGGCAGTCCAGCGGCCACCTAGCCCGGCTTTTGGTCTTCTTGTCTGTCTCATTCATACTGCTGTATCTCCCCGGGTTGAACCGTTCATAGTAAGATCAACAAATCTGTACATTTGGCACCCAAACAGGGACCCTGGTACGAGGTAAGTGTGGGCGGAGGAACCACTTCAAAAAGAGCGCACAAGGCATGGGTAGGGGGTGGGTGGAGCGGATAGAGCCCGCAGTAGCCCGCATAGGTGTGCATTGTTGCTGGTGCGGTCGGTGTAAAACTTAGGGATGGAGGCTCATTAGGGCCAGGAGGGGCTCACCAGAGCAAGACAGATAGAGGAGCACAGAGAGAGAGAGGCTTGAGAAAAGCCTTTATGTATGTAAAATGCTTGGGGGGGGGTTAATTGTTTTTATATTTGTGCTATTTTCTAAGACTACTATAAAGGACTTAGTGTAGAGTACTATTTTGAAATCAAGTCCCAAATGATACAAAGAATGTAGAAGAAATATACAGCAAACAGAGCTTAAACCCTCTAGCTTTGCTCAATTTGAGGACAAAAGAAAATGTTCTTTTAAATCACACGTCCTTGGTTCCAAGCAGCACAGCGCTGCTGGGGTAGGGGCACAAACTGGGCTTCGGGAGGCTTCTATGTTCTTGTCTTAAGCCAACCTAGCTGGGATTCCCCAGCCGCCTGCCCATCTGTTTGCCTCATCCAGCCACAGAGGTTGGTGCTTCCACCAACTACAGTCCTGTGTGCCTGGTGCTAAGTAGGAGGATCATGACTATGGTGCCCTGTGGCCTTGGCACTGGCTATGCGCTTTGCTGGCATCCCAAACTTGTTAGGCTCAAGACAGTGTCCATGGTTAAAATCTGGGCAAAACAAACACCCAGTGTGTTTTATGGAGCCACAGGCTGCAATCCTGACCAAGGCAGCTCAGGAAAATTTCAGAGTCATAGACTGAAACAAAGTTGTAGGTCTTCGTTAATCTGTATCTTCTAAAACCTTAAAATAATTAAAACAAGCTGTTGCTACTTATGGTCCTACTGCTCCCTTCACTTTGAGTCGAGTAGAAATGCAGTGATAACAGACATGGCCCCAAATCAGTTGAAAGAAGTAACTAAAACAGGTTTACATCCAGGCGACTCGTGGAAAGAACGTACCTATAGCAAGCAACAGGCAGGAAATGTGTTTTACAACTTAGCCGTCACAAAGGATTTGCTAATTGGAAAGGATCCTGTTGCTAGCACAAACAACTGAACTTTACATTGCAACTATGTAGTAAACAAAGAGCTCTGCTTTTAGGACCTGGGGGAAACTCCTTTACAAGAGTAAAATATTCCTTTGCTTGGCTTCCATCAGTCAAGGCCCTAAGGAACCTTTCCCAGGTTGTGCAACAGGTTTGTTGCAAGCTGCAGTGGTGATTGTCAGTGACAGGCAAGCTAGCAAAAATAATAGTTCAATAATTGGCCTTCAAAAATAAACAATGTTCTTCATGTATAAGACACTATCAACTTTTAAGTTCTTCAGAAGGTGAACATACAGCAGCAAAAAAGGAATTCCATCAAATATATACAAAAAGGCTAGGAAGAGTCCTTTAGAGAGATTTCCATACTGGACAATGAAAGAGGCCAAGTCCCACCTACACACACTTGATCAACTTCCTGGCTTCCTGCAGCTACGAATGGAAAGAGAGGGGGAGGATGGGGGAAGGGGAAGGGTGTAGAAGGAGGAAGAAGAGGAGGAGGAGGAGGAGGGTGCATGAGGTAAACTGGGCTGTGGCAGTACTACTCATAACACGGCCAGACACTTCCACTGGTACACAATCACCATGAGGGCAATCGCTTTAATGTCTTATGTTGGAGACACAAAAAGCTATAAGCAGCTTTAACAACCTGGATGTGATTTTTGAAAAGGAATTATATCCATTTACTAGGGCTTTCATAGTGAGACAACATAGACTGAGTGGCTAAAACAACATAAATGTATTTTCTCACACTTCAGAGGCTGGGAGTTGCATACTGAGGAGCTGAAGGTAGGGTTTGTTCTTCTGCTTCCTCTCTCTCTCTGTCTCTCTCTCTGTCTCTCTGTCTCTGTCTCTCTGTCTCTCTGTCTCTCTCTTTCTCTTTCGTTGTAGTACCAGGGATTGAACTCAGGACCTTGTGCTTGCTAGGCAGGTGCTCATGGTGCTAAGCTGCCTCCCTGGCCCCACTTAGGTAGGCTTTCTTTCAAGGCCCCTCCTGTAAGCTTGCACATAGCTGTCTTCTTGCTGTATCTTCGTGTGCTCATAGCATTGTGCCTGCAACTGTCTGATGTCACCTCATCCATGCCCTAATCCCCTCTCCTTATGAAGATATCAGTCACACTCAATCGGGCCCCACTCTAATAATCCTGCTTTAACTCAGTCATCTCTTCAAAAGCCCCTTCTCTAAAAAAAAATCACGTTAGAAAGTGCTGAGAGGATCCCGCGACTAACTTCCTGTTCCAGCCCAGCCCAAACCCCACCGCTGGGAGCTGAGCCTGTGCACCCGCCGCGGGTAAGCCCCTGCGCACCTCTGCCCCGCCTCTGCGTTCCCGCGACTAACTTCCTGTTCCAGCCCAGCCCAAACCACACCGCTGGGAGCTGAGCCCACGCGCCGGCTGGGTCAGGATCCTTGGCCGGCCTTCCCTTTCCCCGCGCCCCCACTTTTTTTTTTTTTTTTTTTTTTTTTT
>PVJA010018701.1:0-39481 GCA_004027025.1 Myocastor coypus
GGGGGGAGGGGGAGGGGAAAGAGCAACCGAGGGAGAGGGAGGGGGAAGGAGAGAGAAGGAAGGAAGGTGTCTTAGCTACTTTTTACTCATTGCTGGGACAAATACCCAACACTCAAAATGAAGGAAGGAAAGGTTTATTTAGCTCACAGTTACTGGAGGTTTCAGTCCATATTTGGCTGGATCCAAGGCAGAAGCCAGCAGTTCATGGTGGCAGAACAGCAACAAAATGGTGACAGAGGCAACCAGCCAAACACGGCAGCAGAGGAACAGCATGAGTCTGTCTCTCTGTCTCTCTTTATATTGCATTCAGGCTCTCTGACTCAGCCTATCCACCTTAGGCTACACCCATAATCCCAGAAGTACTCAGGCCCATAATCCCATCAGTACTAAAACACATAATCCTGGGGATCATGAATCAAGTCTCAAACTCTAGAAGTCCCCGCCCCATGACTGCATCAGGCTTTGGGGGGACAACTAGACATAAACTGTAACAGAGGGAAAGGGAGGGAGAAGAAGAAGGGAGGGAGGGACGGAGGAAGGAAGGAAGGAGGGAGTTGGAGGGAAAGGGAGGGAGAGGGAGGGAGGGAGGGGGAGGGGAAGAGAGGGAGACAGGGAGGAGGAGCGAGAGAGCCTTGAATTTTTGAGCAGTTGGAAACCAAACCTAAGCCAGCACATGCTAGGCAACATCTTTACCACTGAGCTGCAGCCCCAGCCCTAAAGTGTAACGCTTGAAAATGGAAAATCTTGACTATCCTGCCAATATAAAATGAACTCATGTTAAGGATTTTAATCAGTTGATTAATTAATGAGCTTATCATAAAGGTGCTAAATCCACATCAAAGGTCACTGAGGAGTATATATTCATAACTATTTTCATTAAGGAATATGAAGATATGTATTGCAGAACTATTTACTTTTTTGTCTTTTTGAGACAGGGTCTCGCTATGCAGTTCAGGCTGGCCTTGAGCTCACTTCTGTAGCCCAGGCTGGTCTTGAACTCACACTGATCCTCCTGGAAGAGCTATTTATAACAGCCTACAAGATAGTAAATTATAACATTTCATTTTTATCTTTTCTTACTGCACAGAAATCATTTGTCTCTGTTTGCTTGTTTGTTGTCTTTTTGAGACAGAGTCTCACTATGCAGTTCAGGCTGGCCTTGAGGTCACTTTTGTAGCCCAGGCTGGTCTTGAACTTGCACCGATCCTCTTGCCTCAGCCTCCCAAGTGCTGGGATTACAGGCATGCGCCACCATGCCCAGCTTCATTTGTCTCTTAAAGTGCAAAACAATATACAAAGTAGTCTGCAACTTTTAGTCTGTAAGGTATGCTAATGGTATTTTCACTGGGATTGCATTGAATCTGTATACCTGGACCATAGATATAGCACTTGCCTGGCAAGCACGAGATCCTGAGTTGATTCTGAGTATTAAAAAAACAAAAAAAGTCAGGGTAATAGTTTCAGGAGTGTGACCATTTTCACAGTGCTGGTTCTTCCTATCCATGAGCAAGGGATCGCTCCATTTTCTGAAATCCTCTTTGATCTCTTTTTGTAGGGTATTGTAATTTTCACTGCACAGATATTTTATTTCCTTTGATAAATTGATTCCTAAGTATTTCATTTTTTTATGCTATTGTGAAAGCTGTGGTTTTCCTAATTTCTCTTCCAGTGAATTTTTTGTTTGTGTACGGCAGTGTCGTTGATTTTAGAGGGTTGACTTTGTATCCAGCTACGCTATTGAATGTGATTATTAATTTTAGAAAGCCTTTTGGTGGAGATTTTGGGGTCTTCCATGTAGAGTGTCATGTCATCTGTGAATAATGCCCATTCCGATCACCTTGGGGTTTGGTTGTTGTTGTTGTTTGTTTGTTTGTTTTGCAGCACCAGGGTTTTGAACTCATGACTTTGCACTTGCCAGGCAGGCACTTGTGCCATGGCCCTCACCTTTTTTTTCTTTTTTAATTCTATAGTGTTTCTAATTTTTTAATTCTCTTTAAAATAATAATTTTTAAAAAGGCTGCAATTCCCTGTGTCAAGACCTTTCAATACTCTATGAAATTCTCAAACCTACTACCATCTACCCTTCATCTTGGCTAGATTCTCTGGGATTAGCTACCTTGTCTGCAGAGCCACTGCCCCCAAACTTGAGGCAGTGTCCTAGGGTGCAGGCCAGGGAGCCTGAGCTCGTCTCTGGGTGTCTCTGAGGTTATCCTTCCTGCCCATGCTGGTGGGCAGAGGATCAAAGAAGGCGCCCCTCCTCCTCTGCTCTAGAGGGAAGCAAGGGCTCTCAACTGGGTGCTGTGGCTTTTTACCTCCCGAGACCTGTAACTAGGGGCGTCCGGCCCCTAACCCTGCCTGCCCATCAACTCCCAGGTCAGTGGTGGCCAATCTATGGCATGCTGGCCTCTGCCAACTGTTTGTGTTGTGTCATGGAAAGCTGTACAAGGTTCGCTGCCACTGTCCTAGGTGCTGGGCTCTGGGATGCATCTGAAGCCAACGGAAGCACGCCCCCCCCACCGGTGCCAACGTGCTATCGGGAAACAGACACCGCATGGGGGTCATCCACTCAGGGAGTTGGACACAAATGTGATGAGCAGACACAGAACGATGTCGAGAAAGGAAGGGCGGGTGAGGACTCACTGGTTGGTGTGGAGGTCGGGGAATCCTTTTGTTCTAAGGAAATGGCATTAGGATAAGTCCAGAACGATCTGTGGGATTTTCCTGGGTTCCGGGCTGCTGCCTGTTGTATGACAGAGAAAACAGCATGTGCGGAGGATCAAACCCCAAAAAGAGTAGCCCTCGGGGTGGGCTCAGGAGGAGCTGGAGTCATGGGTAAGGGCAAACCACACAGGGCCTCAAAGGTGCTTTGACCAGAAGCCACAGGGCAGCCACTGAAGCGGGGTGGGGAGCGGCGGCAGGAGTGAAGTTTGTGTTTCTGACAACCCGAGCACTGGGGTTGTGCTATCCATGGTGATGGTGTTTGTCGGCCTGGGAAAGGAACAGTACCTGGCACTGCCTAGGAACGCCACCTCCCTCATTCCCTGCTACTGTCTTGGCTGTGGCTGTATGTCCCCAAATCCTCATGTGGTCAAAAGTGGGGCTTTTTCGGAGGTAGCTGGACTTACAGTGTGGGATGGGTTCCTGGTGCAAGCAGGGAGGAAGCATGGGTGATTTGGCACCACCCTAACCCCCGTGACCTGAATACAATGTAGGGCAGAATGGGGCTTGTGTTGCTAACCTCTGCCCACCAGGGACGGCAGCTTCTCTGCGGCGCCCCTCTGCCATGTGCCACCCTGCCTTGGTGCCAGCCAATGGTGGGCTGCAACTGCTACGAACTCTGAGCTAGACGAATCTTTCCCCCTGTAACTTTGAGCGTCTGGTATCTTGTCTCAGCAATGAGAGAAACATGACAAAGAACGACTTCAAGTGTTCTGAACTTGTAAGTAAAAGCCTCACATGATCCCTTGCAGTTGATTTTTAAAACTTTTCTGCAGGGTGCGGTGGCAGACACCTGTCATCCCAGCACTCAGGAGGCTGAGGCAGGAGGATCATCAAAAGTTCGAGGCCAGCCGGGCTACAAAGTGAGCTCAAGGCCAGCCTGAACTGCATGGGGAGATCCTGTCTCAAAAAGACCAAAAATTTTTTTAAAAATTATTTTTTGTTGTCGAGAATTGAACTCAGGACCTCATGCTTGCCAGGCAAGCTTGTGCTGCTGAGTTACGCTACCTCCCCAGCTCAGTGGATGATTTCTGAGTCACCATGGAGGGGAAAAGGGGTCTCCTCACGCAGGAGTAGTGCGTCGCAGTACACAATGCCCACAACTGTTCAGCATGTCTCATCTTTTTACAAAAATAAGATAAGGTGAGCACAACAGGGGTGACAAGCTTCTCAAACTGCACAAAAACCGCCCCTTCTAGAGCAGGGAGGCCGAAGCTAATTCTGCTGTTGACTGGTCAGGTGTTTCCAAGAAGGAGTTAGGCAGCATTTCACTTTTCCTCAGCAAAGGCTTTCCAACTAAGACACAACACAGAGCTGCTCCCCACACAGGTTAGGGTGCAAGGGAATAGCAGGCCCTTGTGGCAGGAGGAGCTGTAAGTTGACTACAATCTTGTGCAAGTGTTTGTGACAGCAGAGAAGCATGCCAATGGCTCTACTCTGCCAACCTCCATGGAGAAGTTTATCATGGTCCAAAAAAATTAAATAGGGGGAGGGGCAACTGCACAGCTAGAGAGATGATCGCCTCGGCCCTGCTGGTCAACACTGAAAAGTAGACAGCTCACACGGCAAAAGCCGTGGCACTGTTTAAGGGGACACTGTGTTTGTCGCCTTTCTGTCGCTAGGACAAAACACCTGACATGAACGACTTGAGGCAGAGCGATTTGGGCCTGGGTTTTCAGAGGCTTTGGTCCTGAGTTGTCGGGCTCTGGTAGAAATACCAGCACAAGACAGCGAGGCGGATGAAAGCTTCTCCTTGCTTCCTGCCCCTAGGAAAGAGCGTGGGTCTGAGAGACCGGAAGCACCCGAAAGGCTCCGCCCCACAGCGGACCTACTTCCTCCAGCTGGGATGGCTCTCGGTGGCCCAGGCAGCTGCGAAGGGCAGAGTAGGTGATGACATTAAGGCCAGACAAGGACACTGCATTCCTGCAGTCGCAGGGGCGAGTTCAGATAAAAAGAGACCTCCACAGTCAACTGGCACTGCAGTCCTGTCTGGTGTTCGGGTACTTTTTAGGAAGGTTGTTTGGCTTTGGGGTTGAAGAATTGGGAAGCCTAGTTTTGAATCTGGCTGTCATCATAAGCAAATCACTAGCCCCCTGATATCCATTTAATGCTCATAATAATGCCATGGAGGAAGTATTACTTTTGTGCTCATTTTCCAGATGTGGAAACTGAGGCTCAACAGTAGGTAATCTGTTTGAAGGTAGCTAATGTCTCAACCCAATAATGCGCAATGCTTTGGATTTCAACCCAACTACATGCTATGCTATCTTCAACTATAGAATTATGAGGGCCGTGGCTTCCACACGTTTCCAAAGGTCCACAGCAGCATATTAGCACTGCTCGACCTGGTCAGAGGGTGCAGACAAACCCTCCTGAGGACACGGCCCGGAGGATGGGAGGGGCATTGGAGTGGCCAAGGGCAGGGGCAAAAGGAGCCACCAGCCGTGGACACACTGGGGCAGGGGTGCTGCGGGTGCCGTGGTCGTCCGTGCCCTAGCGCAGTGTCTTCTCCTCCCACCCAGACACTCTTGGCCAGAGCGCTGTACAACAACCACCCCGACTGCTCCGACGAGCTGGCCTTCTCCCGTGGTGACATCCTGACCATCCTGGAGCAGAACGTGCCGGAGAGCGATGGCTGGTGGACCTGCCTGCTTCACGGCCGGCGAGGCCTGGCCCCGGCCAACCGCCTGCAGCTGCTCACGGGGGCCACTGCAGAGGGGCGCTGTGCCCCTCTCAGCGGCTCCCCCGCCGGCTCGGAGGGCGCCTATCAGGTGCCCACGCCCGCAGGGTCTGTGTACGAGCCCATGAAGAGCTGGGTGGAGGGGTCTCCGCCACCAGACCCCCAAGTCTATGAGCTCCCTGACCCGCCCTCCAGAGCCCGAATCGTCTGTGAGAAGACGCTGACCTTTCCAAAGCAGGTAGGTGACCTCCAAAGGGAAGGAGGCGCTGAGGGTGAGCCCATCCGTGCCAGAGCCGAGGGTGTGTGTGTGTGTGTGTGTGTGTGTGTGTGTGTGTATAAGGGAGGGGTGGGGCGGCTCCCTAAACGCTGGCGATCACAGGGAGCTGCTATGCAATTGTTTAAAACAAGATGAAGTATTTATAAGGAAAGAGAAAAAAATCACTGAGTCAAAGGCCAAATGAACAAAACTTCAAACAGCGCCGCCTGCATGGACGCGGGCTCGGTCTCCCTAGAACCCACCCAGGGACAGTTGCTGCAGTACATCACGGACAGACGCCTTAAGAAGTGGATTTTTGCCTTCTGGGCAACAGGTGTGGAATCTGTAACTTTTCTAATATCAGGCTTTTATAACACAGAAAAGACAGAGTTCTCAGTAAAGGTAGAATAGTTTTTTTTTAAACATAAAAATAAGAAAAGGAATTAAAGGAAGGGAGGAATAACACACCACATCTCCAGCCTTGGTGTCTGCGAGGTGCTGGGGAAGCAGCACAGCAGGCCGCGGTCCCTGTGGGCCTTTCACCACCCTGCCTACAGCTGAGGACACGGCCCAGCTGGCTGCAGCCCTGGTAGAGGTCTCAGTGTGCTCTCTGTCCAGGGGACAGCTGCTGCCCTAAATGTGTGAGGTGTGATTTAAAAATGTGTATATTTAAACTTTTAAAAGTTGATTGCAGTAAAAGGCTCATTGCCACTCCTCCTCTCAAAAAACTCCTGCTGGCTTCGAAGACTCTTCTCCTACCTTTCTTGCCACTTTCTGGGGCAGTTCTAGAAGCCTCCTTTTGCATGTTACAAAGTCCGATCAAAAAAATATGGTGGGTGTTGCTGCTGCTGCCTGCCGTCCAAGGCAAAGAAGGCCCTTCAAACACGGCGATGCGTCATCCACTGCGTTTCCCAGATGTGGTGCCACGCTCCTTCTGGCTCTTCCCCACAGCCAAAATGACCACGAAACACACACAATTCAAATCCAGTCAGGCCATGGAGGCAGCCACAGTCATGCACCAAAAGCCACTCACGAAGGAGGACTTCCATGGCGGCTTTGGAAAGCAGCAAGAATGCTGCTGGGATGCTGGGATGGGTGTGTTGGAAGATAAGGGAGGATCTTTTTTTTTTTTTTTCAAACATGTATTTGGTACAGAGTCTCATTACGGAACTTGGACTCATAGTGATCCTCCTGTCTCCACAGCCGGCTCAGCCCACCCAGGGGCAGAGCCAGCACAGCATGTGGTGCCAGGGATCCAACCACAGTCCCTGCGCTGGCCTAACCAGGCCCTTGGTCCACTGAGCTGTCTCTCTGGCCCTGCAGGGCGGATTCTGAAGGAGACTCGTGGCAGCACGTCTTTCACAGTAATACATTTTTTAAACTGTAAATGTTCATTCTTTTTCAGTCACGCCTCACCCATGCGGCGGGGGCCCCAGGCATGAACTGAAAGGCATTGGTTCCTTCAACGGGGTTTTGAGCCATTCAGATTTTCTAGCTCCTGGGGCTGGGGATCACCTGTTGCACAGAACAGCTGCCACACGCAGGCCGTGGCTCTAGGCCCTGAAGGACGTTAGCCCAGCTGTGAGTGGCAGTGCACAGGGTGGACCCCACCACATTCTTCAGGACCAGCCGGCCTGCTCTCCTCTACCTGGCATCCCAGCTGCCCTCTGAGCAGCTGGCTCCATGCAGGGCCTCGGTGGCACTTCTTCTAAAAACAACTGATAGGCACTGAATCTCCCTGGAAACCAGAGGCCATTGCCACTTTTCTGTAAAGGAGAAGCAGATCGATGTCCACGGCCAAGGATCCCAGGCACTCGGCACAGCACCTGGCTCTGAGGATGCTGGCTACAACTCCATTGAGTGAATGCAGTGAGCTGAGCTGACCTGAGGCTTCGGAAACTCGAGCTCCCCTGCAGCTGCTGGCTGGGAGAAGAGGGGGAGGAGTCCACCTTGGAGCGTCATGAGCAATGGGGGGGGGTGCTCCTTCAGCCCTGTGGCAGCCAAGAGGAAGCCTGGCTTCCAGAGGGGAACCCAGGGCCCCTGGTTGAGATGACCACTTGGGGGCGGGGCAGAGGAAAACACCCGGGGAACTTTCCTGCCTTGTTTTCTTTGTAAAGTTCCCTCTGTGTCTGCCCAAGCTATATTTTTGCCCTTTTTCCTTGCTTCCTTCCTCCCTTCCTTCCTTTCTTCCTTTATTCTTTTTCTTTCTTTCTTTCTTCCTTTCTCTTCCACTGAGGGTTCAGTGTCATGGTTTTCTTGGCTTTTGGACTAAGCCACTGTCACTCTGGAGCATGCTGACACCCTCTGTGTACCTCTGTCCTCCTCTCTGCTGGGAGGTTAGGTGTACCATTTCTAGGGTCACCTCCTCTTGTCCCTCATGGCAACCCTAAGTAGCCTCACATCTCCCCCAACTTTAACCAGGAGGGAGCTCGACGCAGTAGGGTGCCTAGTCCTCATCAGCTGAGAATCTCCTGGCCACAGGAGAGTCAGGCATCTCCTACCTGCTTAATCCTGAGTCTGACGCCACCCGAGAACCACTACCCAGCACCTGTCACCATCGGTAGAACCAGAGAAGTCCCAGCCCCCAGCATCCAGCTGCTTTCCAGCAGGGAGCTCGCAGGCAGGGCCACAGCGGGGTGACTCTTTGCAGCATCTTGTTCTACTTGATCATCTCTAGATTCAGAGTGTCTCCAAATTAAAAACCAAGAGAGTGGGAACACGTGGCCTTTCTCAAGTGGTCCTAAGAGAGGTGTCTACGTGGCAGAAGTTACGAGAGCTGGAAATGACCTCTGTGGACCTATGGATTAGAACAATTTTCCATTTTTCGGATGGGGAAATGGACCCCGGGGTGGGAAGGTACCTACCCAGGCATGTGCAGCTACGGCTACAGGGCTGGGATGAAAGCTGCCAGAGGGCACCTGTGTCCATCCATCCACCTTGCCCCAAAGACAGAGTCCTCGCTTCCCTGTCTCGGGCCACCTCTCCTCCCTCTGCTGTCACTTCGCTGTGGCCTAGGAGATTCTTTCTATCGAGTTTTTGGCTGAAGTCTCACCTTCAGATGCCCAGGGTCCAGCTCGGCCAGTAGGTCAGGCAAGAAACAGGAATGAGTTGGAGCTGCAGGTGAGCAACAGAGGCTTCCGTAGGACGCAGAAAACTCTAGAACCATAAATAAAAAAGTTAATCAAGCCAGCCCCTGCTGGCACCCCACGCCCTGTGCCTCCTCCACCCTACTTCCCCCCAGGGTGACCACTGTCCTGAGCTTTGTTTTACTTTTATTTCTACTTCCTTCATATACTGTGTGGGCTGGATTTAAAAGAAAAGGAGGGCGCATACCACGCATGCTGGATTCTGGCTTAAATTCTAAGGGGACCCTGGGGGCCAATTCACATCTCTAATGTGAAAGGCTGGTTTGCCTGGTGTGGCTGCCACTGGCCCGCTAGCACCTAGCCCAGAGCTCCTCCTGCCACCCTAGTCCTTTGCGAACCGCTGTTCTCAGGTTCCTTAATCCATGGGTGCCTGGAACCAACATTTTCCAAGAAGTTGGGAATTTTCGAAGTGGCATCTTTCCATCTGCTACATCACTTCAGGAAAGTCCCTTGGCCCTCTGGTGGCTCTTCTGCCACTGTGTGAGGCCCCCAACCCTGCCATAGGAAGGGCACACATGGCCCTCACCCCTGGAGGGAAGCAGGCAAGTGGGCAGCATTGGACAAGGTCTCTTGTGGAGCACCAGGTGCATCAGGATAAGTCCAGCCTGGAAAGAGGAGACGGGAGGGGTGGCAGTGGATAAGGGTGCTCTCATGGGGCCCCGGGCCTGCATGACTCCTCAGGCTTGCTGGGCAGCTTGGATTTAATTAAAAGTCCAGTAGTAGGACCTGGCAAATAGTCCGGGGGCATAAGTGCCTGCCTGGCAAATGCAAGGTCTGAAGTTGATTTCCTGCACCAAAAAACAAAACAGAAAACTCCAGGGGGCACCACTGATGCAAAACCAGCCTGAGGCCACAGGGCCAGAGCCATGGTCATGGCTTGGGATGAGGAAGACGACAGGGCAGAGAGGCCCGACCTCATAAATGAGTAAAGGTGGCCTCCTTATGGAGCTGGGGGCAAGGCGGGGCTGCAGGGAGGTGTGCCGCAGGGCGCAGCAGGGTAGGCTCCGAGGCTTGGCATCGGCCTGGGCTGCACCACCTCTCCTCCTGGGAGCCACGCTGCAAAGCCAGGCAGCATGCTGGGCCTGCCTCCCCCTTCTCCAAAGCTCTGCCTGGAGGATTCTGCTTCCCTGTCCATGATTAGGGTCCCCAGGGAACAGTGGGATGCCACCTGCAGAACACTAGGTCTTTAGGGAGCAGTGCTTCCCAGAACCCGGGATTGTAGAGAACCCTGACTTTGTAGGAAAGCAGCTGTCAGCAGAGAAGGGGTCTGTTGTGGCACCTGATAGCTGCTCTATGTCCCCTGGAGAAACAAATGTCCTGTGGGCTTTGCAGCTGCTTTATCAGTGCCTGTGAGTCCAGCCTGATGAGCAACCGAGTGGGCTTCTGTGCCTCAACCTAGTCCTGACTGTCCTGAGTGGGACATGTTTGTTCACGAAAAATGAGCCCACAAATGCCAGCACTTAACACTTGTGGTGTGTCCCGATTGAGGTCCTGGGGGAGACCCTGGCCTTGCACCCCCAGGAGTGCTGACCCCCCCCACACACACTCACCGCTCAGTGACAGCCCTGTGGGTCCTGGGGGAGATGCCTGCTTCCTGTCTTAGGCTCTCAGGAACTTGGGCTTTGCCTCTCTTTTCAGCCCGGTCTTGGGTCACAACTTGTGTCTTAAATGGACCCAAATTGCACTTCCTTTCCCTATACACCGTCAGTCCCTGTCATCCAGCACCTATTACACCACTGTCTGTCTGTCTGTCTGTCTGTCTGTCTGTCTGTCTATCTATCTATCTATCATCTATATCTATATCTATCACCCTTTTCTAGAGAGGAGCAGGCTCAGACTCCAGGGCAACAGCATAAGCAACAACTGCGCTGGCACTCTGGGGAACATCTGGGCGGCTCTGCCCCAGCCCCCTGACTCCCCACACTGCCACTCTCTGCTCCTCTTGCTCGTGCCCCCCTGTCCCTTGCAGCCTCTCAGTCTCTTGGCTCCCCACTCACGATGCCTGCCCGGTCCCTTGAGGATCTCCAAGCTCACTCTGGCAGCGCACACTGCCTGAGAGCAGGCAAGACCTTCTCCACTGCACTGCGCGGCCCTGCTCAGCACTCTGCTCCGAGGTTCTCTAGACGTGGGGCCAAGGAATCTACACCTGCTTCCCGTGAGGCAGCTGCGTGCAGCCATGCTGAAGGCGGCCCCGCACACCCCCTCCGCAGTGGACCCCACTAGCTGTGCCCAGGCTCCAGCGAGAAGGATCTGCATCCAAGCTCTCTTTGGGGTGGACAGCTAACCCGGTGGCACCACGGTGATTTCCTGACGCTGTCTCCCCCCCCTTTCTCTCCAAGACCCTCTTCGTGCTCCCCAGACCTGCGAGGGCCTCGCTGCCAGCCCTGCCGTCCCAGGTGTACGATGTGCCCACCCGCAGCCGACCGTGCACGGCCCTTCAGGTGAGCCTCATCCAGCCGCGCTCCCCTGCAGTGCGGACTCGCCCGCTTCGGGATTTGAACCTTTTTTCTCGAGTTCTAATACATGTGCTTTCTCATTGCCTAGTGCACATGCATCTAAAGCCACTGAAGGAACGTAGGTAGGAAGGTGATAATCAGCTGCCCGACAAGCACAGAGCCTGGCGCTTAGTAGGCCCGCAGTGTGATACATATTTGTCTAAAAGGTCATCCCAAGACTCTTTTTACTGCCCCCCCCCGCCCCCAGAACCGGGGATTGAACTCAGGCCCTTGTGCTTGCCAGGCAAGTGCTTATTCTACTGAGCTGTCTCCTGAGCCCCTCCAGTGATCCATCTCCCTGGCCCTAGCCTCTTTTTACTGCTTTCAGTACTGTGTGCACACAGTGTCAGTCAGCTTAATGTTTAGCAGGTAGTAGGCACTCCATAAATTTTTTCAGGGGCCAGCAATGTGCAGGCAGGCTCAGCACATTGAAGTGCCTGCCATGCTGGCCTCGCCCCCAGGGCACCCTGAGGGGGCGACTGAGGCTAGGCGTGGTGCGCATGCCTGTAATCCCAGGACTTGGGAGGCTGAAAACAGGAAGGATCACTACAAGTCCGATCTGTGTAGAGACCCCTAGACCCTGTACTGAATAAAATGAGAAAACAACATGCAGGATGAATATATGAGGGACAGGCATAGGAGAACTTCCACAGACAGAGATGAAAAGGCAGACATAAGGAATGTCAAGGCTGTTCTGCCTTCTGGCTTCATCTGTTGTTAAGATCAATACCCTTAGGGCTAAGGAGATAGCTCAGTAGAATTAAGCGCTTGCCTGGCAAACACAAGGACCTGAGTTCAATCCCCAGTCCCGCAAAAAAAAAGACCAATGACCTTAAGATGAGCTGTTGGGGCCAGGGAGATAGCTCAGTGACACAAGTGCCTGCCTGGCAAATGCAAGGACCAGGGTGTGAGCCCCATTACCACATGCCATGCCAGCCTATGCCAAGCCAGCCACCTAGACCAGGTGCGGTGGTGCGTGCCTGTAAGCCTGTAATCCAGCTCTGGGAAGGCTGAGACAGGAGGCACTACAAGTCTCAGCTGTGTTGCGAGACCCTGCACCAAATAAATAAATGGATAGATAGATAGATAGATAGATAGATAGATAGATAGGGTGTTTATTTAAAAGATGAGCTGTCAGTTTAACCCAGGTTAAGCTGGGTGACTGCAGATAGGGCTCTATGGCTTTTCCCATCTTTGAAGCAGTTCTTGAAAAACACCCAAATCCTCGGCTGAATGCACAGCACAGAGGTTTCCTTGGCACAGCAGCTTGACTGCAAACTCCTCAGTGCCGGAGTTATACGAGGTGCCGAGCACCCCACAACAAGCAATCTTCCTCCCCTCAGGGAAACAAGCAGGCGTGAGTATAAGTAGGTGCCAAGCAGGATGTTGTGGAAGCTTCTGAACATCCACTGGGAAGCTTTATCAGCCTGATGCATGAGCTGTCCATCGCTGTGACCAAGTGCCCGAGACAAACAACTTATAGAGAACAAAGGTTTATTCAGTCATAGTCTCAGATGTCCCAGTCCATGGCAGGGCTGTGGCAGGGCAGGGCATTATGGCAGGAATGCATAGAGGAGTGAGGACATTGGCCTCACGGTGGCCAAACTGCAGAGGGAAAGGGAAAGGGATTGGGGTCCCTATGTCCCCTTCAGGGCACCTCTGCTGACATTGCATCATTCAAACTCTAAGTGACTCTACCACAACCTAATAGCATGGAAAGCTGGGGACCAAGGTTTCACATGAAATTTCCAGCCACATTCCAGGTCCAAACTATAGACCTCCATCAAAACTCAAAGGGCAAATTCCACAGTTGGGGCAAAATCCCTGACTGCGCTGGTATTTATTTTATTTACTTCATTAGAGACAGGTTCTCACAGTGTAGCTCAGCCTGGCCTTGAACTCTCTGTGTATTCCATGTTGGCCTTGGACTCATGGCGGTCCTCCTGCCTCAGCCTCCCAAGCGCTGGCCTTGCAGGGCTGCAGCACCACACCCGGATGGTGTCTGTGAGCAGGGAATTCCACGGGTTGATCAGTCACTGAACTTCTCCACGCTTCAGTTTCTTATTTCAGATGCATGGGGAATACGAGGTGAGACATTTCCTGCAGCGCACCCAGGACAGTGCTGGGCACCGAGCAAGTCTCAGCTCGTTGCCTCTTGCTTGAGACACCTCAGGATGCGCTGCGTTAAAGCGCGCTTGGATTTGGACACAGACGTCACTTGCATCCATGTCATCCACATTCATCATTAGATTCTGCCACACGTGCCCTAGCTACCCTGTGCCCAAGGTTGCTGGGGGAAGCCTTACAGAAGAGGTAGCACTTGAGGGTTGTAAGGGATGCGTAGGAGTTTGTTAGATGGAAAGGAAAGTGGTGGAAAAACAATTAGGGCCAAGGATCCATTCAGGCAAAGCTCTATCAGACACACTGGTATAAGCAAGTATTCTGCACCCTGGGGGTGGCAGGGATGAGATGGGGGAAGTGAAAGAAAGGAGGCTCAAAGATATTCAGGGGCCAGAGTAGGAGGGCTTAAGGGACAATAGCACCAGGCAGCCACGGGCAGGCTGGAGTAGGGAGGTAGCAGACTTTCAGTGACACTTCAACGCTCTTTTCTTTGGTACTGAGGATTGAAGCCCAGGCCTCCGCCCTGAGCCACAGAGGCAGGGCATCTCTAAGCTACTGAGTTGCCCAGGTCAGGCTTAAACCCGCAGTCCTCCTGTCTGAGACTCCCAGAGGGCTGGGATGGCAGGCTCAGCCCACCATGCACAGCTTCAACCTTTCTTTCACTACTAATCTGGGACAACCTTGTGTGGTTCTGTCACAGGGGCAGAGTGGTCCCCTGACCCCAACGCTAGGCTTCAGAAGAACCGGCTATACGACATTACCAAGCCCGCAGAAACCAGAATGGACGTATGACACCCCGGTGTCTCTGGGAAAGGCCGGCATGGGGAATGCATCTCTAACTGGCTTTGCAGAAGAATTGAAGCCAAGTGCTGCTGCCCGTGGCTCCCCAAGCAGCCGAGGGAGGGCCCTGGGCCCACAGCCACAGAGCGATGTGTCTGTAGAGAAGGAGCCTGGCCTTCCAGAAGTCTCCCCCGACGCCTTCCCAGCACCTGGGAACACAGTTGCTTCTGATGCAGACGTCGGCTACAAGGTGCCTCTGAGCTTTTTGTTTCCCCGAGTGGAGCAGCAGAACACCACGCCCAATATTTATGACATCCCTAAAGCAGTATCAGGCCCGCCTACAGCTGAGAAAGAGTTTCAAACAGCCAAGGAGGCTCCCGAGAGTTCTGCGGGCCACCGTTCCTGCCCCATCTCAACACAGACGACCTCGCTCTCTCTGGAGCTGGACAGATTGTCCGTTTCCAGCTCCGAGAGCAGAGCCAGTATCATTTCTTCCTGCTCCTCCACCTCCACCGACTCCTGCTCTGGATCCTCTGTGGAGGAGTCAGCCAAAGAGAACTGGCTGGACGTGGACTTGGCCAAAGAGATGGCCACGGCCCTGCAGCACAAGGTGGTCAGCTCCGCGGCGGACCTGCTGCTCTTTGTCAGCAGGAACTGGCGGCTCAGGGGCTCCCTGGAGGCCAACATCCATGAGATCCACACCGCGGCAGACCACACAGAAGGATCCTTGAGGCAGTTCCTGGCCTTTGCCCAAGCAGTTCGTGGGACGGCCTGCAAACTCGGCGACAGTCACCTTCAGGCTAGAATTCGGGATCAGCTGCAGATCATCTCCAGCTCCTACCAGAGCCTGCTGGAGGCGAAGGAGTCCCTGGACAGCTGCAACTGGGCCCTTAATGTTCTTTCCACAGACAAAGTCCAAAATGGCATGGATGACCTTGAGAGGTTTGTCCTGGTCGCCCGGACAGTTCCAGAAGATGTCAAGAAGTTTGTCTCCATTGTCATTGCTAATGGGAGCCTCCTTTTTAAGCAGAACTGTGAAAAGGAAGGTGCCATGCAGTTGCTTCCCAGTGCAGAATTGAAATGTGTAAAATGTGTCCAGCTTCCCCAAAGAGAAATGGAGTCCTACCCAAAGAGGGCTCCTTCCAATAAACAAAGAGGAGCTGAGTGTTCCCCTAAACTAGCACTGGAAAGCAGCGCAGCTGTCCACAACCAGGTGAGTTTAGAGTCCAAAGTGGTGGTGGCAGTGGGCGGTCACTAGTAACCTCGTGGTCATTGTGGAGTGAGACACTGAGAATCATTTTTTCTTTTTTTGAGACAGGGTCTCACTGTACAGTTCAGGCCAGCCTTGTGCTCACTTTGTAACCCAGGCTGGTCTCCAACTCACAATGGCCCTCCTGCCTCAGCCTCCTGAGTGCTGGGATTGTAGACGTGTGCCACCACACCCAACAGACACTAAGAATCTTTATCAGTGGTATGATGGCTCTGGGGAGACCCGGAGAAACTTATTTCATTTGTCTATCAATTGATCAGTCAATCAATCAATCAGTCAATCAATCATCAGTTGTCATGAAAGTAAAACTTCTGGATGAATCCTATTAACAAGTCAGATAATTATTTTAACATTAGGGAAGATAGACCAGATGCATAGTGGGATTTCCTCAAGAAATACTTGGGGCTCAGATTTATTCACGGGTGCTAGAATTAGCAAGAATTTTTAAATTCTTCTACAAACTTGTTCAGTAAAGCTGGGAGAGGTGGCGCATACCTATAATCCCAGCAGCCAAGGAGCTGAAGCAGGACAATCATCAGTTCAAGGCCAGTCTGAACACTTCATGCGGCTCTTGTTACAAAATAAGTAAATCTAAGGAGCTAGGGGTATAGCTCAGTGGGATGGTGCCTGCCTGGCAAGTACAAGGTCCTGAGCTTGATTCCTGGTACCAAAAAATAGCAAATCTAGTTGCTGAGTAGACTTTTTCTTTTTTTTTTTTTTTTTTTTTTGAGTCAGGGTCTCGCTATGCAATTCTGGCTGGCCTTGAGCTCACTTTTGTAGCCCAGGCTGGTCTCGAACTCACACTGATCCTCCTGCCTCAGCTTCCCAAGTGCTAGGATTGCTGAGTAGACTTTTAAGTCTTACCACCAAGTTCTCTTGTTTTTCTGAAAGCTGTAGGTTCAGTCATTATCAGCGTGTTTCCTAGAAACAGAAAGGGAGTGCTAATGTTCTTCCATGCCTGCTCAACTCTTAGAACTTGGAGCCAGATGTGGTGGCGCACACCTGTGATCCCAGCACTGGGGAGGCTGAGGCAGGAGGATCGGTGTGAGTTCAAGACCAGCCTGGGCTACAAAAGTGAGCTCAAGGCCAGCCTAAACTGTGTAGTGAGACCCTGTCACAAAAAGACAAAAAAAAAAAAAAAAAAACTTGGCCAGCAGCCTCCAGCCCTCACAGAAGCAGGCTTGGGGTGAGGATTAGCACTGCCTAGGGCCTGGAAGGCAGCTTAGGGGCTGCATCAAGGAGACAGTTTGGCACCTTCAGCCCTGGCCTTAGGGTGCTATCAAAATGCCCAGTGATGTTAGGGCTTTGACACCTCCTAGGAACTTGAATGTTTTTAATTTCCATTATGTACACATGTAATTTTGTAAGCAAAGTGGGCCGTTATACTAAGCCATATTGGTGGACAAAGCCCAGGAATCAATTGTTCCTGTAAATGTTAGGCCTGGAAGGCTCAGGAAGGGAGGATCCTATGGGGAAGGGCTGTCTTGGATTGGTTCTTAAGATATACTTTACACTGTCCGGCAGTTGCTAAGCAACAGAAGCAACCAGAACTGCAACGGGAACTATTACCATGGCAACTAAGAAACAAGTTTAGGGCCGGGCGTGGTGGCACACGCCTGTAATCCCAGCACTTGGGAGGCTGAGGCAGGAGGATCAGTGCGAGTTCGAGACCAGCCTGGGCTACAAAAGTGAGCTCAAGGCCAGCCTCAACTGCATAACGAGACCCTGTCTCAAAAAGACAAAAAAAAAAAAAGAAAAGAAAAGAAAAAGAAAAAGAAAAAGAAACAAGTTTACTGGCTGGGGGTAGGGGGGATTTTCTGTTATAATGTAATAACGTAAAAACTGTTCAAGCTGGTCACTTAAAGGAATGTTATTTTACAGATGTTACCTGAACTAGAAGAGAAAGAAAAGTCAATCTTGGAACAAAGGTCAGATGAAGACAAAAACTTAGGACCACTGGTAAGCCCTCACTACCACTCTCTGGCTTTTGATGAAAGATTTTTGTCCCTAGCGTTGTCTCCTGGGGCCACAGGAAACTCACTATTTCAGCCTGGTTACGGGGGGAGCTTGGCATTTCCTCTTTTAGCTGTGGAGGGAACCCTGGGAAGCCCCGTATGCAGAGCACCAATCTCTACCATCAGCACTGCTGAGGGGGAGCAGGGTCACATTTCCTGAGACATTTTCTTTTTATGCTTCTGGTTGCAATAGCAACAACGAAAACAGTGGGGTTTAGGGTTTGAGTACCTCCTTGGCACTTGATATACTTTTTTCTCTCTCTTTTTTAATCCGCCGTGTTACCCCTGTGCAGATTTTTACTGATTGTCTCCTGTTTGTAACAAATGACTGTTGTCATCTTCCATTTATCAATTATAAAGTTTTCTCTCCATGAATGTAAGAAAATAATAAGCCGGTCACAGTGTGCGAGCAGCAGACTGGGAGATGAGGAAGGAAGGCTCAGTTAGTGGCGGTGGTGAGAGCTTGGTCAACAGCCCAGATTTGGGCCAGGCATGGTGGACAAGTGGAGGACAGAGAGGCCCCCCAGACTCGGATAAAAAGGTCGGATGCCTGCTCCAAGGCTAACCGGGGCAGGAGTCCAGGTGTCCTCATGCCCGGTTCCCCAAGTCCCAAGCCCACAGGCTGAACCCCACTAGAAGTTTCTCCTACAGTGGGGCTCTGTGGAACCCACGATTTGCAGCTTTGATGGGTGCCCAGGTAGTGCCACTGTGACTGCAGGGCCACCCCTGCAGAGCCCCTGCTGCCAGACTGGCGGTGCTCCCGTGGCGGGGGACAGGGAGTCCTCAGCTGTGGGGACCCTTCCGTGTTCGTGCGATGTGCTGCTCAGGTTCCCACCCCCACCAGCTAGCTGCCTGTAGCCTCTCCCTTCTCTCCCTATCCCTGTCCCTCTCCCTCTCCCTCTCTCTTCCTCTCCCTCTTCCTCCTCTCCCTCTCCCTCCCTGTTTTCCTTGGCTCACTAAGTTGTTTAGAGTGGCCTTGACTTTTCGATCGTCCAGTATTGGTCTCCCGAGTAGGAGGACTAAACATGAAATTGTAATAATGACTAAATTTCTCTAATGCATTACCTCCCTCGCCCTTGTCCAAGTTCCCCTCCATGCTCCTCAGCCAATGGGGACACAGCCTCCTTCTGAAAAGTCACTGTGGTGTGTCCCATCTGTCTGCCAAGTGCAGTTAAGAGAGATTTCAAGCAGGCACAGTGGCATATGCCTGCAATCCTACTACTTGGGAGGCTGAGGCAGGAAGATCCTTGGGAGTTTGAGGCCAGCCTGGGCTCCACAGTGAGTTCAAGACCAGCCTGAACTGCATAGTGAAATCCTGTCGAGACAGACAGACAGACAGACAGACAGACAGACAGACAAAGAGTTCATAGAACTTTAATTTGTTAACTGAACATCCCTGGCAGCCTCTCCTCTAAACATTGGTTTTCTTAGCTATAAAATAAAAACAGGAGCTTTGTACAATGGTACAGGTCTATAAA
This sequence comes from Myocastor coypus, assembly GCA_004027025.1. Lineage (NCBI taxonomy): Eukaryota > Metazoa > Chordata > Mammalia > Rodentia > Myocastoridae > Myocastor > Myocastor coypus. The sequence goes on from PVJA010018701.1 coordinate 18,960, forward strand.
TCCAGCACTCAGGGAGGCTGAGGCAGGAACATCACAAGTTAGAGCTCAACCTGGACAACTTAGTGACATGGCAAGACCCTCTCTAAAATTTAAAACAGAGAATGCAAAAATGGTGTGTGTGGGGGGGGGCATCCCGGTAGCTCAGTGGACTAGAGCACCTGCTTAGGCAGAGCCCAGCGGCTGGGTTCGATCCTCCGCATGCCATGCTTGTCCCATCCCCAGGGCATGCCGAGACGGTGATGGAGACTGGCCCTGGCGGTGCGTGCCTGTAATCCCAGCACTTGGGAGGCTAAAAACAGGAGGATCACTACTAGTTCTGTCTACATAGTGAGACCCTGTACTAAATACATTTTTAAAAATGGCAAGGGCTAGGGCTCAGTAGCAGTGTCACTCAGTTCAGTCCTGCAGTCCTGCAAAAATAAGTGAGTAAAATAACAAGGGAGCTGACAAGTTTTTTTTTTTTTTTAACTTTACTTATTTTTGTTATGGCTGGCTCAGCCTGCCCTGGAGGTAGGGCTGGTGCAGCATGTGGTCCTGGGTATCAAATCGAGATCCCAGCAGCTGCCTAAGCCTGCCTAAGCAGGCCCTTTAGGCCACTGAGCTATACAAGTTCCAATACAAGCAGGACAGTCAGTTTGAATAAGTGTTGGGTTTTTTGCTGTTGTTTTGTGCGTGTGTGCATGTGTGTGTGTGTGTGTGTGTGTGTGTGTGTGTGTGTGTGTGTGTGTGTGTATGCAGACCTGGGGATCTAACTCAGGACCTTGCACTTGTCAGGCAGCCACTTGTGCCCCTGAGCTATCTCCCCAGCCCTGGGAGCTGACAGTTTTTACCTGGAGGCTTGCATCTAACCTTTGACTTTGGGGGAGAGGTTCATCCTATTTTTCTTTTCTTCTGAGCCAGGGTCTCACTGTGCAGTTCAGGCTGGTCTCCAGCTTGCTTATACAGCCCAGGCTGGCCTCAAGCTCACAGTAGTTCTCCCACCTCAGCCTCTGGGTGCTGGGATTACAGGAGTGCAGTACCACACCCGGTGATCCTACTTCTCAGAAAGTATATTTCATGAAAATAAAAGTTGGATGATGGGACCTGGCAGGATGGTTCATTGGTCAAAAGCACCTGCTTAGGAAAGCTTAGGCAGCTGCAGGGACCGCGGCTGGATCCCTGGCACCACATGCTGCATCAGCCCTGCCCTCAGGGTAGGCTGAGCCAGCCATAAAAATAAATAAATAAACAAAAAAAGTTCTGAAACAAGAAAAAAAAATAAATTAAAATAAATTTTTTTTTTTTAAAGTTGGATGAAATCCTATTAGCATTTTAGCATTAGGGCAGATGCCATTAGGTCAGCCTATTTGATTCGGTCTGTGAACTTCTAGGGATCAACTATACTTCTGCTACTGAACGTACAAGGAATTTGTAAAAGTTTTAAAATTTATGTATTTATTCATTTATGTATTTTGAGACAAGGTCTTACCATGTAGCCCAGGCTGGCATTAAACTGGTGGTAATCTTCCTGCCTCAGCCTCTCAAGTACTGGAATTACAGGCATCCTCAGTTTAAAATCTACTCTATGAGGGGCCCAGCAGGATGGCTCAGTGGTCTAAAGCATCTGCTTGGGAAGGATTGGGCAGCTGCAGGGACCGTGGTTCAATTCCTGGAACCACATGCTGCGCCAGCCCTGCCCTCAGGTCAGGCTGAGCCGGCCATAAAAATAAGTAAATAAACAAACAAAAGTTCTGAAACAAGAAAAAATAAATAAATAAATAAATAAAAAATTATTAAAAAAAGAACTCCAAAAGGTATTTTTTAGAAAATCAATAAAATAAAATCTACTGTATGAGTAACATTATTATTATCATCATCATCATCATCATCATCATCATCATCATCATCATTTTGTCTTTTTGCGACAAGGTCTCTCTACACAGTGCAGGCTGGCCTTGAGCTCACTTTTGTAGCCCAGGCTGGTCTCCAACTCACACTGATCCTCCTGCCTCAGCCTCCCAAGTGCTGGGATTACAGGTGTGCGCCACCATGCCCAGCTTCTATGAGTAACTTTATTTTTTTTTAAAGCAAAGTTTTCTTTCTTTCTTTCTTTCTTTCTTTCTTTCTTTCTTTCTTTCTTTATTTATTTATTATGGCTGGCTCAGCCTGCCCTGGGGGTGGGGCTGGTGCAGCATGTGGTGCAGGGGATAGAACCGTGGCCCCAAAGGTTGTGTAAGCAGGTGCTTTAGACTGCTGAGCTATCTCACCAGCCCTGGGAAACTTTTTCTAATTAAAAAAAAGTCTTGCTAATTGAGCAAAAACACGAAAAGGAAGACAAGCAGGGCTTGCTGATTGGTCTGCTTAGCTGTTTCTTTCTCGCTTTTCTCTAGATCCGAAGCTCTCCACCCCAGGCGCTGAGCAGGCTGAGCCCTGAGAGGAAACTGCACCTCTCAGAGCACTGTCGGCTCTACTTCGGGGCGCTCTTCAAGGCCATCCGCGTGCTGCACAGCAGTCTCAGCGCCGGCCAGATCCCCGAGGTCCTCATCACGCAGAGCAAGCTGGTCATCACGGTGGGCCAGAAGCTGGTGGACACGCTGTGCAGGGAGACGCAGGAGAGGGACACGCGCAACGAGGTCCTCCGCGGCAGCAGTCACCTGTGCGCACTGCTCAAGGACCTGGCACTGGCCACCAAGAATGCGGTGCTCAAGTACCCGAGCCCCGCAGCCCTGGGGCTGCTCCAGGCTGAGGCCGAGAAGCTGGAGCATCACGCGAGGCAGTTCCGAGGGACGCTGGAATGAGCCTTCCTCCTCCCCACGAGGTTACAGCCCGCACAGGCCGCCCGGGCAACTCTGTCTCAGGGGACAAGGCAGTGGGCGCTTAAGCAGATGTGGCTGACACCATGCACTCAGAGTCCCTCGCAACAAGGGGCTAAGCCACCCCAAGGGGGCCTGGGAGAGAGGCAGGTGTTAAGTATGTACATCGTGAATCTGGGTATGGCATGTAGGGTGTAAGGCGTGAGTACTGGAGTGACTTCACAGGTATCACTTTTCATATGAGTTAAACGTGTGCATGGTTTACGTTCAGTCATCACTTGGTTATTGAGGGCCAATTATGACCAAGCCCCGGGAACAGGAGTGGCGACAGAGGCACACTGGGCTCACAGCTGAGGTGGGGACAGAGATGACAAAGTGATGAAGACATCGGCAGTACGATGGGAGGGACAAGCTGCAGAATCAGGGAGCTTAGTTTTAAAAGATTGACGTTACTTCCGTGAGACAATGTAACATTTTTTTTTCCATTAGGGATTGAATCAATTCCTTGAGCTTGATACAAATTACACCTGTGTCTTCCACGAATATGTATGTATACACACATATGTATTTGCTATGTTATCTCATCCGGGTCAAAGACGGCTGCTTTGGTTGCAACGTAACATGTTGTTTTGAGTTCCCTGTTAACTTATTTTGTGTACCACAGAGTCTGTGTTGACAAATTCCATTGCTCCCCCGAGCAAGGCACTTTGGCTGTTGCAAATGGTTCCCACTGATAATGTTATTTAAATATACCCATGAACGGAAGCACCACTGGCTGCAAGCCTGTCTTTGGAAAACTTTGCTCAGTGCTACCCAAGTTCTGGTACCTAGGCAAAGCCTTTGATGCTTACTTTGTCGTTTGAACTTCATCCTAAGTTGCAGTGAGGTGCTGCAGGGGCGAAGCTGTTCTGCACCTGGTACTGTCATCTGTGGTGGTGCAGGCAGGAAAGTGTGGTGGGGTCAGGATACCTATCACTATGTACAGATGTGGCAGTGGCCCAGGGGTTCCCCTCCCTCACCTCATCAAGCCACTCCTCCTTTCCTCCTTGAGGCTGTGTTTTGCTCATGTTGCTATGGTTATGCCACCCTTTCTGTGTCACCTAGATGCATCCCAGGTGCACACAGCTTCACCCCCAGGAGATAGCATCCACAGGCTCCGTCCCTGTGGTGGTACCAGGTGCTGCTCCTCTCTGTTCCTGCACCCTTGGGAGATGTAATTACTAATGACTGCCTATTTTCATTCAATCTCCAAGCTCTGTAAAGAGAAAGCCCACCATAGTGAGCCTTGGCTCTCTGTAGTTGGACAGGGAGAATCTGGTGCGCCATGTTCTTTTTTTGTTTGTTTGTTTGGTTGGTTGGTTGTTTTGTTTGTTTGTTTTTGCAGCACCAGGTTTTGAACTCAAGACCTTGCACTTGCCAGTCAGGCACTTGTGCCACAGAGCTATTTCCCCAGCCCCCAAGGGCCATGTTCTTTGAATAGTACCAATTCAGTTAGAATCCTCTTCCCAAAGGGCCAGTTAGATAGTTCAGTGAACTAAGCACCTGCTTAGGCAAGTACAGGGACTGGGGTTTGATCCCCAGAACCACATACTGCACCTGAGTCCAGGTGTGGTGGCCCACACCTATAATCCCAGTGCTGGGGAGGCTGAAAACAGGAGGATCACTATGAGTCTGACCTGCGTAGTGAGATTCTGTACCAAATACTAAGAACAAAAGAATCCTGTTCCAAGTGACAGAAAACCATCTACAGTATGTCCTAAGCAGTAGAGGAAATGAACTGACTCCAATATCTTAAAGTAGTCTGGGTTATCTGGCTGGCTTCCGGGGCTCTAACAGTGTGATATGGGAGCAGGGTCTTGCTCTCATACTCTCTGAGGCAACTTCGATTGCTGCAAGGTGACTGTCTCAGATTATGGCCTTCTTGGTTCATGGCCAGAGGAAAAAGAAGACATTTCTTTCTGTGTACAGTGAGTTATCAGGTATCTCACAGACACATGAGTGCACTCTCTCTCTCTCTCTCTCTCTCTCTCTCTCTCTCTCTCTCTCTCTCTCTCTCTCTCTCTCTCTCTCTCTCCCTAAGAGAGGGAAAGTGACAGCCCTGTCAAGGACTGAACAGCACCTAAAGCCTTTTCTTCCCACCTCTCAATCACACGAGCAGCATTTTATGGATACCCTGAGGAGACCTGAGATTCTGGTACCTGGAGTGAGACGTGGGGATCAGCAGGCATTTCTGAGTCTGCACCCAGCAGCAAGGAGCTGCGACAGCACGCGTGGGATGCAGCCACCCAGGAAGCTCCTGAGAGCCTCGGTGCCATGTGAGGGCTACTGCGGGGGTCTGAGCGTGCAGGCAGCTCTGCCCGGCATGCACTGCATGTCCAGTCATCCATAGCCAAAGCGGGTGAGCAGCGCACATCACGCTGGTGGAACAGTCCGGGCAGGGCGCCATTCTCATCAATCTGGAGATGGTGGAAACCTTTTTGGGATCCAAGTTCCCACGGCCAACCAAGAGCCAACCTCTGAGGCACAGCTTCCTGAGGATGCCAGCCAGCCCCGCCTGAGTTTCTACTGAACTCTCCCCAAGCCTTCAGTGCAAGCCAGCTTGGAGTTCTCATCTTCAAACCATTGCCCACATTCCTCAGAGTCCTAAGCAGGAAAACCCTGGGAACAGGGAGCTGCTGTCACTCACTGGGCTCCTGGGAAGTGATTGGATGACATGGGCTCCAATCATCATTGGAGGTGTTGCCATGAGCTGGTGGAAACAGGAATCAGGCCCAGTCAGGGGGCAGGAGCCATGGGCCCTGAGCTTGGGGGCTGCGCGTGGTCCCTAGCTCCCCCTCTAGCTTGGCCCAGCTCCCCATTCTTCACTCCCACCCGCAAGGATGCTCTGCCTCACCGTGGTCTGCTGTGAGGGAGCAGGCTGCCTACAGGCTGAACCGTCTGAAACCGTAAGCCACTGTCAGAGTCCCTTCCTGGTTCTCACCTAGGCCCAAGAAGTCCAAACTTATACCAAAAATTCATTATTGGAATACTATCAAGTTAATGCCAATCTACCACTCCCAGCATAACCCACGGCGATAACAAAGACACTAAGACATATGCTAAAGAAGTAATCTGCCTTATGCTATTGTGATAATATCTAACATTTTGGGGGTCTGGCACTTCAGCTCTAATGTGTAACCTTTCAAGCCCCAGGAAGTCACAGCCTCTATCCCGAGGTTCGATCCCAACTGACACCGTGGAGCATTGGCTCTTCATCCTGTTATCAGGGAAACACGCGTGCCATCTTTAAAAATTACCACCAGCACCTCGGCTAGACCAATACACACTGCTTAAGGCCAGTTGAGAGGATAATGAGAAGTCCTAGCCAGCTCTGTACATTTCAATACGAGGGAATAGGGTCAGGCTCAGTCAAAATGGAGACAGCCGCTCTTCTTTCAAGGAGAGCTGCTAAGGTGGTCCTCCACAAGCCACAGCCAAGCTTCCTCCTCCAAGGTGATTTTATCTGGTGTTTGGTCACAGCCATGAAAAGCAAGTATATGAGGACCCCTGTTAAACAGGCCCCAAGCACACCTGGGAATAACGGTAATAGAGAGAGCATCTTCAGCGCGCTGGACAGCAAGCAAACTCTCGTTCTCGGGAGAGGCTCTGGTGACATCTCCCAAGGCTGTTGGCCTCTAATGTGCTCGACAAGGTGGTCCAGAACCAAGGGCTGGGAGCCATGCTTAGAAGATGAATGGACCTGCGAGACACCCACGGAGAAACACCTGCCAGCAAAAGTCAAGAATGCTGCTAGAAGGCCGGAGATATGGCTCAGTGTCGCAAGCACCTGCCCGGCAAGTGCAAAGTCCCAAAAAGGGGGAGGGGGAGGGGGAGGAGGAGAAGAATATTGCTGTAACGCAGGATGGTTGCAGGGAGGCAAGCAATATATTTACATTGCAGTGGAAAAAAATTTTATACAAGAACAATAAGAGCACCACATGTTTACTGAGTGATTACGATTAATGCACTGTTCTACTGTCTTGTGTGCCTTAACTCAGTCCTTTCTAAGTGATGGATTCTACTAATTACTAAACATGTCTTTTTTTTTTTTTTTGAGATCACTTCAAGCCGGGCATGGTGGCACACGCCTGTAATCCCAGCACTCGGGAGGCTGAGGCAGGAGGATCGGTGTGAGTTCGAGACCAGCCTGGGCTACAAAAGTGAGCTCAAGGCCAGCCTGAACTGCAAAGTGAGACCCTGTCTCAAAAAGACAAAAAAAAAAAAAAAAGATCACTTCAAACCAAAGACAAGCCAACAGAAGCACCAGGTGCAAAATGATGAAAAACGCTGCTCTCAGCTAAAGGCTTTTCCTTCCTTTTTTTTTGGAAGGTAGTAGTTTCTTTCCATGGATTAATTTAATAGGATGACTACTTGAGAAAGCATTTCAAGAGAACTAAGCACATATTTTCCACTTTGGGTGATTGTTTTTGCTAACTATCTGCGTCCAACATACAAAAGGTTGTATGTAGCATTTCCTTCAGAGGAAGGAAGTGGAAATGGTGGGCGATCTGTGGTAGGGGTGGTGGTAGCAACCTAACCTCAAGTTCAACTCATCAGGATGGAAGTGGTGACAGCCCCACTTCAGAGATCTTTCAGGGTGACAAGCTCAGGGGAGTCATGTCTCTGGTTTGCTAACAACATGTGATTTACAAAAAAGATCTTTTTAGATTATCTCTTGGCATCCTCAAAGCTCCCGCTTGGTACCCACCTGTGGTGAGGTGTGCGGATGCCATCCTCTAACACTAGTTGTCTTTTACTGATTCCCTGGATGTGGGAGCACTGTGCGCATCTTTGGCCTTTGCTGATGGCCAAAGATGTTGCAGGCAACAGAACGGCGACTGCAACACGGGGCTTTTCTTTCTCACTGAGCAAAATGGGCACACAGCCGAGCGCCCATCCACAGATGCCACACGTAAGGGGGTCACAAGACATGTTGTGATCAAAAATAAATGGTTCATTGGTTTTTCTTTTGTATGCTGAGGATGAAGCCAGGGCCTTGGGGATGCTGAGCAAGCCCTTGGCCTCGGAGCTCCATCTCCTGCCCTGAGACAGGACTGTAAGGAGCCACAAGTCAACCTAAACATCCATAGTGAATAAGATAGCAAAATTTAAATGCATACTATGATGTTGGAGGGGATGCAAATGACAAGGAAAGGGGGTATCTTAGTTACTTTTCTCCCATTGCTGGGACAAATACCTGATACACAAGCTTAGGGGAGGAAAGGTTTATTTAGCTCACAGTTACCAGAGCTTTCATAATTTAAAGCAGCCTGAATTATGTAGCAAGACCTGGAGATTCTATGTCTCTGTGTCCAGGATGATTTGCTCCATACCTCGGAGACCACCGCCTGGGGTGGGGTGCACCTCTGACAGTGCATGCTGTTCAAGCCTCTCTTGGCCACGCCCCAAGCCCCACCCTCGTCCTTTGGCCCCGCCCCTCAAACCATGCATTTGACAGCCCCATGATTTACATGAGATTTTGGAGGGTACAACTTGATACAAAGCATAACAGGGGTGCTGAAGGATGGGTGCTCTTTTGAAGGGGATCTAGAGACAGTCACTCTGGGAAGGAGGCCCTAGAGCAGAGCTGGAGTCACAGGAGAGAGCCAGCTAGGCAGATACCTGGAGAAAGGGATGATGCCATTTGAGGGAGGGAATAGCAGGAGATCGGAGAGTTGGGGCCCTGGGTAGCTGGGGCCCGGTAAGGGAAAGAAAAGTGGCCATCATGAGCCTACAACAGTACAGAGGTCAATTTGTGCAAAGCTCTGTATATTCCTAGGCTATTTCCCTAAAACTAAAACTTACAAGTAATTTTTCTCTTGAATTCTCTTAGTAACCACCTAACTCCTACTACATTTTAGCTGAGCCTTCTTCAGTGAAAGGCTCCATGCTTGCTAAGTGAGAACTGTGCCTCCTGCCAAGTACAAACGTGTGGAAACTGTGCCCAACATTCTGTGTATGCTAATACACAGTTTTCTGAGAATAAGCCTAAAGTTTGCATCAAATTCTGAAACAAAACTGAGGACTCAAAAAAAAAAGTTAAGAGCCAGGGAGATAGCTGCTCAATGGAATAAGTGCTTGCCTGGCAAGTGCAAGGTCCTGAGTTCAATCCCTGGTACCACAAAAAAAAAAAAAAAAAAAAAAAAGGTTAAGATACATCAAGTTGCAGTTGGGGCTGTGGCTCAGTAGTAGAGTGCCTGTTTACTAGGCATGAAGCTCCAGGTTTGATCATTAGCACTACCAAATGAAAAGGAAACACTGGTTTTACTAGAGGTTGATTTTTCCTTTTTAAAAAATAATTAAATCATTATTTGGTACAACGTCTCACTACGCAGAATGGACACAGTGATCGTCCTGTCTCAGCCTGCCTCCTCCCCAGGGCTGGGATTACAGGCGTGAACCACCACGCCCTGCTTCCCTGGCCTGCACAGTGGGCATGGGGGCTGGCATGGCGTACACCCGAATTCAAACCTGGATTCTTGAGCTTGCCAGGCAGGTGCTTAGACCACCGAGCTATCTCCTCAGCCCCAATCTTTCCTTTCTATAGCTTCTCTCTTCTCTTCAAAGCTACAGCTCAATGGGCACAAAATTGTCCCCAGGGATCCTTGTAAGGGAACCTCTTTTACTGTTTCCTTCAACAAAGGCAGCAGGACAGGAAGCAGACATGAATGACACCCATTTCCTAGGGAGCTGGGCGAATTAGACAGATCACATCAGTGGACTGCATGCAGTGCCTGACATGGCAGCCAGCGCTCAACCCTAAAGAGTCACTGTGACAATGACAGTGCACAATACTCAAGTTTTATCTCCGTATAGTGTCACGGAAGCACAAAGTAGCCGGGATGCCAATATTCTAAAAGAAGAAGCCAAGGAGGAAGAGGGCTTCCAGCTGCGGTTGCATTTCAAGCTGAGCAGGCACCAAATGCAGGCTGGAGTCGTTCTAGGGATACAGCTCTGTGCTCCTAGAAGCTGTACCAGCTTTGGGCCAAGCCTCTCAGGGCAAGGACTTAGATGACTCTGTACATGTCAAGAGCTCTGCAGTTCTTGCAGCTTTAGGGTCAGCTCAAACTGGGCTTGTCACCTCTCTCCCAATGAGCCTGTACCTTCTTTTGGTGTAGTGAGGAAATGTACTTGGAGTCCACCGAACAGACTCTTCTAGGCACTGAGGTACAACAGGAAATAATATGTAGTCTCTAGCCTCTAACTCTAGAGTACAGTTATTTATGGCTGTCACTAGGTCATAAAACAATTTAATTTCTATCAGTCACAGTAACATATTCTATACCCATAGCCTTGAAGTTTTCACATCCATGTATTATTCTGGGCATCTGTTGCTAAGAGGGGACAACTTTCAACGTGGTAACTTCCAATCCTGACGGTCTGTTGTATGGGCACACGAAGGGTTTTCCCCTAATGTTTATAATACTTAAAGGAGCCTGACACAATCATAGATTTTGCAAGGGACTTGTGTTCTTATTACAGATAACATAGCATATCTCTTGGAAACAGCTTGGTGTTAATAGAGTATTCTTCATAACAACCAGTGTACTGTATGATGTTAATTATATTTGCTTCTTAACGCGTAAAAGTTAATTTACCTTGGACTTTGAGGGTCGGTGGAAGAAATTTGGCAATCTCCGGGGAAAGAAATGGGCAATCTCAGAAAATTACGGGCCTTGGGTGCAAGCTCTGACTCCCCAGCTATTGTGATCTCACAGGGTTATCATGGGTGTTTAGGTCACACACGGCGCTCAAAACAAATCAATATCTACATTTGTACCAAAATAATGGCTTCACCGAGTGCGCCAAATCTGCACTCACACAAGGCTTGGGTGGGATGGCGCCGACAGCGGCTAGTGCTCGGGGTCATGTCCACCCATGCCGCGCTCCCGGAGCGTGGGCGAGCGATTCCGAGCGTACAGCAGGAACCCAAGGACCTCCTGGAAAGAAGGGACGCGCCGTGGCCGGAGTGGCAGACGTGCTCCCCTAACTCGGGCGCAGGAAAACTAGGCCACTGTGTTGGGTCCGGGACGCTGCGCCACGCCCAGCGGACGCTTTCCCTGGCAACCGGCGCTTGGCAACGACAACACCCAACCTTGATGAGCAGCCACAACCCATAGTTCGTCTCGCCGGAAGTGACGTTTAGCGCGCCGGAAGTGGCGGCAGCTTTCGCTACCCACCCCGGAAGTGGTGTCTTCAAGGTTTGGAAACTGGTGTTGACTTCGGTGCTGCGATGGGCTGCGACGGGGGAACAATCCCCAAGAGGCATGAACTGGTGAAGGGGCCAAAGAAGGTTGAGAAGGTGAGCAATGCCCGAAGGTGGAAGGAATGTGGTAGGACGCCCTCAGGGAGGGACGGGAGGTGGGAAAGAGCCGAAGAGCTCTAGAACTGGGTAGCTGCGTACTTTTCCTTGTCCACAGGACTCCGAATTAACAATAATAATGACAACGGGCATTTTTCTGAGTGCGTAGAAATGTTTCCATCGGTTGGGTGATACGCTGAGTGAGGGATATTTGTGTAATTCTTGAAACGGCCCCGTGGCCACGTACCCTTTAATCTTCATTTTCAGACTGGAAATTGAGGCTCAGAGGAGAGTTGCGTAGTTAGTTAAGTGGCAGGGGCAGGATTTGGAGCCTGTATGCGATTAGTAACGGTGATGAAAGTAACGACTATATGTTGAGCCTTGTATAAATTAATCTCACTTCCTCAGAGGTCCTCCCAGGGGCCCCTAATTGCATGAAATCAGATCTTTGTCGTCTGAACTGTTTTGCCACCCGCACTCTGTGCTCGTGTCTAACCCATACCGGTGTCCTGCACCACAGTCAGAACCTCTTTTCCTTCAGCGCTGGCAGAATTTCTGGCACAGTAAATATTTTGAATAAAAGAATTGAGTGATCCCCGGCACAACATGCTGCGCCAGCCCTGCCCTCAGGGTGCGGGCTGAGCCGGCCATAAAAATAAGTTAATAAACAAATAAAGGTTCTGAAACAAGAAAATAAATAAAAAAAAAAGAATTGAGTGAATAATTACCAGTTCTCACAAGTAACTGGGCAAATTACACGTAGTATTGTTCATGCTAATGGCAGAGAAATGGAAATCCAGAGTAGTAAACTTGCATGGCCAAAGTTGCATGCTGGTAGGTAATAATGCCAGAATTCCCATATTTGGAATTATTTGGGATTTCAAAGTTAGCAAGAGTAATGACTTTATGATATAAAATACATTCAAAACACCTAATATGATGTCTGGTTCACGAAGATATTCCATGTTTTAATTCATCAGTGCATAAAATCTCCTTGAAAAGTAAATTCTCCGTGTCACTATTGTACTTGAGGCACCCTGATGACTTCAGAATAAAATCCTATCAAGCCCAGCGGAAGAAAACAGATCCTGGCCTACTTTTCTCACCTGTCTTGTATTTCAGGCCCATTTCTGCATTCTGTCCCAGCTACACAAGCCCTGTTCACTGGCCCAGATCCACCTGAAGTGTTCTCCCTTGGGACATTGATACCAGTTTCTTCATTCAGTTCTTTATACAATAGCCATCAGCTAAAATCCTCCTTAACTTGCAGTGATCCCTATCTTCCTCAGTCCTTTACTTTTTTCTCTTTCCAGCCCCTTTCCCATGATGAGCAAGGTCCTCATTGGTTTAGTTCTGTAGCCTCCATAATATGTCTGTCGCATAGTTGACACCCAATAAATGTGCTGAATTCAAAAAGGAATAAGTCAGGCCCAGGGGCAAACACCTATAATTCCAGGACTCAGAAGGCTGAAGCAGGAGGATCACTTCAAGTTCAAAGGTAGCCTGAACTGCAGTGAAACCCTCTCTCAAAACAAGTCACGAGGGGAGCAGGGAGATAGCTCCTTGGCATAGCGCCTGTCTGGCATAGCACCTGTCTGGCAAGTGCAAGGTCATGAGTTCAAACCCCAGTCCTGAAAAAAAAAAGGCATGAATGACCATCCAAGAGGCTGAGGTGTGCCCTCTGCTATAGCTGTACATGTACAGGTGAATGCTGGATGTTTGACACTGATAAGAACTTTTGCCAAAAGAAAAAAAAAGTATTCAGTTCATTTTTGTTATTTTGCATCCAGGACTCAAAGGCTTAGCAAAAAACAGATGTGAGAAGGGGATAGAAAGAAAGAAATGGTGATCGCAAACAACCGAAGTGCTCAGGCAGGATGGCTTCTTCTGGCCTTGTTCAGAAAGAGATGCTGTAGTGTGCACTGCTTTAGACCCTTGGGATGCAGCAGAGAGCACAAGAGTGCCCCTCCTGCAGAGCTTGTATTTGACATCCAGGTCATGAATAAGGATCATCTGTGTATTACACAGTCTCTGTCTGTGTATTTGTGTCTTGTTCCTGACCCAGAGTTCCTAAGCCCCTTGAAATTTCCTGAGTGATAGGACTGTCACTGTTCTAATGAGGTGACTTCATGGGCCCCAGCTGGGGGCATCACCAGAAGGACCGAAGATGATCAGAAGCTTGTCATTTTCAGCACCACTACCCATAGTTCAGAAGGAGAGGGAAGCTGGAATTGAACTCATAGCCTTTGTAAACACCCCTGTGCTTGGGGTGTCAGGGAGCTTCGGGATTGCCCCATGCGAGTATGGCTCCTGTGCTTACGACCCTTTCAGTTCTCTCCACAAATACCTCTACTGTGTTAGTGCTTGTCTCGTTTAAAGTGCTTTGGCAGTAAGTCAGCAGTAGGTAGATTGTTTGCTTGTGTTCTGTGAGCCACTCTACCAGATTAGTAAACCTAAGAATGGCCATTGGTGACCTCTTAGGCAGGAGGCTCTCCAGGAGCTCAGGACTGGCCTGGGCTGCATGGTGAGTAAGGCCAGCTTCAGATACACAGAAAGACCTTGTCTCGGGAAGAAAAAAAAAGAATAGGGGGTTGGGGATAGAGCCAGCCGGCCCGAGTTCTTGCCCTGGCTCCTTCATTTATTTGCTGTGTTTCTATGGGATGTAACTTAACTTCGTGCTCTTTCAAATTCCTAATCTCCAGTGGCAAAAGTACTAACTCCTGGGGTGCTTATGGTTCAGCACATTGTTTTGTAGCTGTAACAGAATACTTGAGATTGAATAATTCATACAGATATTAATTTCTTATATTTTAGGGGCCGATAGGTCCACTGTTGGCATACAAATCTGGTGAGAGTGTCAAGAGTGAAACTAGGATCTTTACACTGAGCTACATCCCCAACCCTTTTTATTTTTAAATAATTTAAAACTCATTTTTTAATGGAATTAGGATTAAAGCCAGGGTCATAGCATAGAGCGACATCCTCAGCCTTTATTTATTTCTTTGTTTGTTTCTTTCTTTATTGATTGATTGGCCCACTGCATAGCCCAGGCTGGCCTTGAACTCGCAGGGAACCTCCTGCTTCACTCCCAAGCGCTGAGATTACAGGCTTGCGCCACCATTCCCAGCCTCTGTTCTCCTTTCAGATGAGGGCTCTTGCCAGGTTACCCAAGTCTGCCTCAGCTCCCAAAGACTGGGTGCCAGCCTTTTTTATTTCTTACTTTGAGGCAGGATCTCTGAATCACTGAGGTGCCCAGGACAGGGGATCTTCCAGTCCTCCTACCTCAGCCTCCCAGAGCTCTGGGATCATGGGTGTGCAGCGCCACACCTGGCAACAATGAAGGCCTTCTTGCTGCGTACTACAGACTGATGGGTGGCCTGGGCATGAGAAAGCTATGCCAGCCTTGGCACAGACTCCATTTAGGGCAGTCCGCTCACTAATCTGAGCAGATTAAATCTGCCTGCAGAGGTGGTGCCCTCACAGGACCTATGCTCTCCAAGAGGTCCTACTGGTCCCACTACTCAGTGCCTCCCACCAGGGACTTCAGTGTGAGTCTTGCTGGGACATTCAAGTCACAACATTGTGATATGACACGTGGAGGAGAAGCAAGACCTGCGACTGCTGTGGGATTGAATTGGTAATTTTGTGAAGCATTGCGTAGCCTTAGGGACCAGGGCATGAGAAGAAGCAGCGCCTGCCTGACAAGTGCAGACTCCTCAGTGCTAAGTTTGATTCCCAATACCCCCCAAAAGAATCACATAGCCTTTGTTGTGAATTTAAAAAGCAATCTGTTCAGTTTGTAATCTAAATTCTGCCACAGAATGAGAACCTTTGTCATTATTAGAAGTTACTCTGTACTGCTTTGTTTGAGTATGGTCCTCTGAGTGTGCCATTACTGTTTGTACATAGCTTGCATAAATGGTCTTTTAAATTTCCAGCATCCAGTGCATCCAACATCTTTGATTTAAAAGCTAAAAACGGGCCACATGTGGTGGTGCACCCCTCTAATCCTAGCACTGTGGAGGCTGAGGCAGGAAGCCTGAGTTTGAGACCAGCCTGGGCTACAGTGTGAGCTCAAGGCCAGCCTGAGCTACATAGTGAGACCCTGTCTCAAAAAAGAACTAAAAACATCACTGGTCACTGGTCAGTATTAAGTAAACTTTTCTGTGCAGAGCTGTAGCCCATATGTCTTTCAGAGGTACGACTAAGTAAAAACACTTTCTGCTTTCTTTATTAGGTTGACAAAGATGCAGAACTGGTAGCCCAGTGGAACTACTGCACTCTCAGCCAGGAAATCCTGAAGCGCCCAATAGTTGCCTGTGAGCTTGGCAGGTACAACTCTACTTCACCTACATGAGTTCGTTCCGTGAGCTTGGAGCGAGTTCTGATGCAAGATAGGAATTACTGAGAGCTAGTCTGAGAGGCCTCAGGTCATATTCCTCCTCTCTGAACATAATTCTATATTCTAAGCAGTTCAGCTTATTTCACCTGTAGTGTAAAAACCCAAGGGCCACAGGAGGGCAGGAGTGTGAGAAGTTGCATCCACGCCAGCGGCCGGGGTGAGGGATGCACTCTGTTCCCAAACGTGCTAAAGTGCTGTTGTAAAGAGGGGAGCTTAGGCTGAGTTACAACCCCAAAGCAGGGAGGAGTCCAGTAGGGGCAGGGGAGAAGGGGGAAGGGACTCCCGTCCCAGTAAGGGTGACTACTGCTTAGCATCAGCCAGTTCTTGCAGTTCCAGAGTCTGGGCCTCCTGATGCTAAATCTCCTAGTTTTCAACTTTCTGAAGAAAGTTGAAAATGGGAGCTTTTACAGTACATTTTTAAAATCCTCATTCAGGCTGTCTCAATCTTAGACTGTTGGGACCAGGGAGATAACTCAGTGGCATAAGCACCTGACTGGCAAGTGCAAGGCCCTGAGTTCAATCTCCAGTACCACAAAAAAACAATCTTAGACTGCCGGTTCACTGTCCCCATGTGAATTATTCTCGTGTGTCCAGGCGGTGCCTGAGCAGTAGTGGGGTGGGAAGGCTTTCAGGGTCCAGGGCATGGCTCACTGTGCATGAGTGCTGTGTCACCTCCAAGCTGCCTCTCCTCCTGCTATGTGGAACTGGCTGCAGCCCTGTAATGTCCCCACTCCTCATTCCCACAGGCTTTATAACAAAGATGCCGTCATTGAGTTTCTGCTGGACAAATCTGCCGAGAAAGCGCTGGGGAAGGCAGCGTCTCACATCAAAAGCATGAAGGTAAGACGGCCGTGGAGCTGCAGCTGTTCTGTCCACGTGATAGCAAACAAGCTGCTCAGGGAGGTTCTGGCAGCAGGAAGGAAAGAGTCCTTTCTGTATGGAGCTAAGTGTTCGAGTGCCAGTTCTTGGTTCTTGGTTCTTGGTTCTTGGTTCTTGGTGGTGCAGAACAACAACCAGGCCTGGTGCATGCTACACGTGCTCTACCGCTGAGCTGTCACAGCCTAAATGACAAAACATCTGTAAAATAGGTTTACCTAAATTATAGATCGTTCCCAGATGTAATGGTTCAACTTTAAAACGTTTTTCCTGTCACACGAGTACCAAAATGATACACATTCAGTAGCAGTCACACCTCCACTTGGATTTTGACCCTTTCCAACTGCTAGAAATTCAGGGTGGTGGTGTCAGTGGTGTCGGCCTGCAGCCCCTGGTCTGCCCCGTGGCCCCAAAGACTCAGGCAGTGCTCTCCGAGCTCCATGCACCTGGGCTGAGGCACAGGAACATAGGATTTCCTGCACTTCCCCTTAGCATAGGCCTGCCGGATGTGACTAGAATGACTCAAAGATACTATGCTTGCTAGTCTGTGGGTTTTTAAAATATTTTCCACACAGCTGGAAGTTTCACTTTATCCTCAGATTTGTGGATGGCCAAGGCTGAGTGGTTAGGAAGAAAGGATCAGCTGGCAAGTGCATAAAAGCCTGACTTTCTATTTTGCTTTGTGTGGTCATCGAGGCAAAGAGTGGTATGCTTAGTGAATTCTTAGCACATCATTGGTTTTTCACAGAGCGTGACGGAACTGAAGCTTTCTGATAATCCTGCTTGGGAAGGGGACAGAGGAAACACAAAGGGTGACAAGCATGATGACCTCCAGCGGGCTCGCTTCATTTGCCCAGTCGTGGGCTTGGAGATGAATGGGCGGCACCGGTGAGTAGTTGTGTGGGGCACTTAGAGTGACAGTGCTGGCCTTGTTGGGTCTCTCACTGGCTGAGGCCAGGCTCAGGAAGAAACCATTCCACAGCCGCCCCCTGGGCCCCGCCTGCCCTGCCTCTGTTCTTCACTCAGAAAGCCCAAAATAGGGATGGAAAGCAAAAGGCAAATGTTTCCCATGAAACAGTCCCATTCCTTAGAACTGTTAAGATCTGTGCTGTGTTGCGCAGTGTTAGCAAGGCAGCCAGTCCGTCAATGGCAGTCCCGCCCTGTGTCTGTACCTTGCTGAGTTTATAGCTAACATATCTCCCTCTGACTAGAGCATTGGAAACCATAAGGCTGAGATCGACTGTAGCACATGGAAGTGACACATCCATTTTCCTCTTTAAAAAGTAAGCTGGGAGTGATGGTGATGGTGCACATTGATAATCCCAGTGCACCGGAGGCTGAGGCAGGAGCTTTATCACCAGTTAGAGACCAGCCTGGACAGCATAGCAGGTCTGTCACACACACAAACACACACACACACACACACACACACACACACATACACACATGCGCGCGCGCACACACAAAACATACAGAAATGCAAATGAACCAGTAGGTACTTTTTTATAAGAGGCAAACCTTCAGCTGAGCATAGTGATACACACCTGTAAATCTCAGCATTCAGTAGGCTGAAACATGAAAATTACTGAGTGATTGCACTTCAAGGCCAGCTTGGGCTACATAGTGAGTTCAAGGGCAGCCCAAACTACATAGCAAAACCTCGTCTCAATAACAAAGAAAAGATGCAAACCATTTCCATACCCCTTAGAAAATACTGCCATCAAGTTTCTGTTGGACAAAGTTTATTCAGCAAGTCTAGAGTGGACTCTCATATCTACATGTAACCTATGAATACATCTGGTTTTCTTTCTTTGTTTTTTTTTTTTTTTTTTAGAATTTTTTATTTTATTTATTTATTTTTTCTTGTTTCAGAACCTTTATTTGTTTATTCACTCATTTTTATGGCCGGCTCAGCACACCCCGAGGCAGAGCTGGCGCAGCATGTGGTGCCAGGGATCGAACCATGGTCCCTGAAGCCACCCAAGCTTTCCCAAGCAGGTGCTTTAGACCACTGAGCCGTTCCGCCGGGCCCCTTCCTTTGTTTTTTTGAGGGGGCAGTACAGGGGATTGAACTCAGGCCCTTGTGCTTGCCAGGCAAGCACTTACTCTACTGAGCTATCTTCTTGGCCCCTAAATGTGATCTATGGAAAGACAGCATTTCTACTTTTTTATTCAGGAGAGCAGAAAGCATCTCCACAGGTGAAACATCGCACCATAGGCAGCCTCTCTCATGCCCAGACGCGCATGCACAGCATGTGGCCTGCGGAGACTCCGTGCGCTCCAGCAGGGGCTGCCTGCATGCTTGTGGGTCTGGAGAGAGGCAAAGCATAGTGCCTGCGGACCTTCTGCTTTAAAAGTTCCTCTTCAGGGGCCAGGGAGATAGCTCATTAGAATAAGTGCTTGCCTAGCAAGTGCAAAGATGTAAGTTCTGTCCCAGTTCTACAAAAAACAAGAACAACAAAAATCTCCTTAAAAGTTTTCCTCTTCATAGAACTTGAATTTAAACCCTTTAAGCCTCCAGACTTGAAATAGATTCACAGATTTTGCTGCTGAGAACATTAAGACCCCAACTCCGCACTCTTACCTGCCCCTCTTTTGAGGGCCACACTCATGTCTTAGAGTTCGCATTGTGCCTGGGAAATCCTTTTATGCCTCAAAAAAATAAAAAAAGCATGGTAGGCCTCACTCTTCAACCTCACCAGTTGGGTCACACTTTATGTTACATCTGTCAGTTTTAATTTTATTTTAAAGAGCATAAACAAGTTTAAAAACCATTAGAAACAACACAGAATTTCAAAACCCAAGCCACCATGAGTTCAGCAGTGGTTGCAACAGTGCGTATTTGAAGCCAACGTCCCATAACGTGAAATTGACCCTTCAGAGGTGCACCCTGGGGACAGCACGTGACACACTTGCACAGCTGTGCGGTCACACCTCTGTCTGGTTCTGAAGCCATCTTTGTCATTCTCAGAGCAAATCCCAGGCTCGGCCAGCAGCCCCTCCCGCGCCCCATGCATGCAGCTGCCCACCTGCCTTGTGCCTCGGGAGTCCACCTGTCTGGGAAGGAGCATGCGTGTGGCCTGCTGGGTCTGGTTTTCCACTTCTTTTTAAGAAAACGTGCTGTGGTTTACCCCGCAAGAGGAGCTAACAGCAGGCGAGCCACGATACCTGAGCAGGTCACTGTGCTCTGCTCGTGGGGTCCCTGCTTCCTGCCCTTCCTCGGCCCCAGCTGCTTCGTCTCCCTTCTCTCTCCCCAGTTACTTGAACTCTTTTGCTTTTTTTTTTTTTTTTTTTCTTTCTGGTTAACAGAGCCTCCCCCCCCCCCCTTTTTAAATTTAGTTTGTATAGTTAGTAGAATTTACATAATAAAGGTTTAAATATAGAGAAAAGCAGAAGTAAATTTCTAGTGTAACAAAAATATTGAGTCTTCATTTTAAAAATAATTTCCCCACTTACTAATAATTAGTAAGCATCCATGAAATAGGACTTTTTGCAGGGAGGGAGGGGTCCTAAACGACCCTTAAGGAACTTACTCCAGGGGTATCAATCAAGTTTTGGTTAGGGTGATCTGCGTCTGCTATATAGTCAGGGGAAATTAGAGGAAGTTTGTCTTGTGGTATTTTGAAAGGAGTGCATAAACGCACGAATACTGGCCGCTGGCCAGGCTCCCCTTAGCGGGAGCTTTCTAGATTTGGTGTGCGGCATCTGTCTCTTCACACTGTGTGCACACCAGCCTGTACTTGTCCACCAGAGCTCTGCGAGCACACCTGCAGACAGGTGTGTGCCTCCAAAGGCACGCTGTGCTATGTGAGGCTAGGCTAGGCTGTGCTAGGTTAGGCTAAGCTGTGCTAGGCTGGGCTAGGCTGGGCTATGTTAGGCTAAATTGGGCTAGGCTGTGCTGTGCTAGGCTAAGCTGGGCTGGGCTGGGCTGGGCTGTACTAGGCTGGGCTGTGTTAGGCTAAGCTGGGCTAGCCTGGGCTATGCAATGTTAGGCTAAGCTGTGCTAGGCTGGGCTGGGCTGTGCTAGGCTGGGCTGGGCTGTGCTAGGCTGGGCTGTGCTAGGCTGGGCTGTGCTAGGCTGGGTTGTGCTAGGCTAAGCTGTGCTAGGCTG
>PVJA010018702.1:0-39498 GCA_004027025.1 Myocastor coypus
ATTGTGAGGACAATATGCAATATGTCAACTTTCAAAGAAAAGAAGGGGGAAAAGAAAAAAAAAAAGTAATGTGGATTTAGAAAGGTTAATGTTTAATTGTTTGATCAATCTTATATACCTATATGTATTAATCTAAACTGATCTGATGATGAAAATATGTAATATAACCATTGTTAAATTTAAACAATAAAAAAATTGGGAAAAAAAATAAAATCCATAGGACAAACATTAAGTTCTTTGTTTCCATGTGCAGCATCTGATATAATCTGTGGCAAATTCTGAACTCCATAGGGCTTAGGTAGCTCTGCCCCTATGGCACTTCCAGTGGTTATAGATTCCATGGCTTCTCCAAGCCTCTAGGATCTCCACTGTACCCTTGGCTTTACACTCACTGCTTCATAAACTGCCTTCTTTGAGGGGCACTTCATATTCCGAAATCTAGATGGAAGCTGTCCTAATACCACAACTCTAACATTCTGCATGCAACTAGAACTAAAACCAGCATCATTTGAATGACATCTAGGTCTGCTGTCAGCTGGAGCAGTAGCCAGTTGTCCTCTTTTGGCTATAGGGGTTGAGTGCCTGGATTGCTGAGCTGTCTGAGTCTAGTTGTGAGGAACAAATTCTCTATGCTGTCACCATTCTGAAACATATTGTAGCCACCACTGTTCTGGAACATACTGTGCCTATCCATTCTCTAATATGGTTCAGCTGCTGACATTCTTGAACTAATGCCCTGGAAATACCTCTTCAAAACCAAGTCTTCCACCTTTGCATTGTTGAAGCCACAAAGGATAAAGTCGTGCTGTTTCTCATTATGTCTTCAAGCTATCATTTCTAATCTCCAGTTAATTCTCAGCAGTTATGATCTCTTCTGTTTTATTTTTGCAGTGCACATTACTGACACTTCATTTCTGGTCATTTCCTGATTTTTTTTAATCATTCTGCTGAGCCCTTAACTCTTGATGCTCAAAATAAATCTTGCTGAAAGTCCCCAGCACTAGCCATACCAATGCTTCAGCTTTCAACTGCCTTGAGCTTTTTTTTTTTTTTTTTTTTTCCCCAGAGTAATTAGTCTGCTACCCTTCCTATCATTCATTGGCAGTCTTTGGACATCAGCAAAACGCAGACAAATTTTCTGCCAAGCTATACTACACACAGTCTGGAACACCAACGGTCAGTGTAATTCTTCCCATCACAAATATTCACCTGACTTTTACCAGCTTTTTAGTGTCCTGAGCTCTGATTAGAATCTTCATACTAAACAACCTAAGATATTCCAGGTCAGCATTTTCAACCAACATCTCCAGTAATTTCAAGCTCTTCCTACAAGCCATTTTCAAAAGATCACCCACCACACCACTCCTGGTACTAAATTCTGTTTCTCTTCTAACACCAAAAGTTAAAGTTAAAGGAGGAAACATTTAACCAACAGTTTGTGGAGGTTTTAATCCATATTAACCTGGGTCCAAGGCAGGGTAGCTTCCAGAGGGGCATCCCAGTGGAGACACAGTCCATGACAGAAGAGTGCAAAAGCAGATTGTAGGGATTTGTTGGTCTCTCGATGTGATCTATTGTACCCTGGGAAGAAACTGTGACTGTGTAAGATTACTTTGCTGAATATAGGTATCAAAATCCTTGGACTGATATCATAAATGAAAAAGGTCTTCTTAAGATTTCTCCAAATACAGTTTCTTAAACTGTAATGTAGTACCCATCATCCACACAACAAAACAAAAAGGGGAGACGGGAGCTGCTGATGCTGAAATCAATCATATGTGGGAGGGCAGGATGAGGCCACATTGCCTGGAGCAGCCCATGAGGTAGGCCTCATTATCCAACTTAGTCTTTAGAAAAATATCCTGCCTGGATATTGTTGGCTATTAGTTGCTAGGCCACCTTGTGTTTCGCTACTTTGTAAAGGTATAAATAAATACCCTTGTTGTTTGGGGCTCATCTCACCAACCAGGCAGATGGGCCACCACTTGACCCAGCTCTTATCTTCTTATGTATCTTTCCCTCATTCCTGCTGCTGTTTTCTCCCTACTTGCAATAGATCGCACTGAGGAGACTAACAGATCCCTACATTTGGTGCCTGAGCAGGACACCCAGTATGAGACAAGTGTGATAACAGGAACACTTCCGAAGAACTCATAAAGGAGGAAAATGAACTGGATAGAGCCAGTATTCAGCACAGGTGTGCATTGGCACTGGCACATCAGTTGTAAAACCCGGTTATGGAGGCTCATAATGGGTTCACTAGTGTCAGAAATAGGTTCATTGGGGCCAGAGAGAAAAATAGGTTTACATCAATTTTGAAAAATATCTTTGTGGGTGCATTGATGTGACTTGAAGTTTTCTTGGTGGTTGGAATACTTTACTCCAAGCTGTCCTTGACTTAGAAGTATCAGATGAGAAGTCTATAATGATTCAGATGGGCTTTCTTTTATAAGTCATTTATTTCTTTTCCCTAGAAGGTTTTTGTGTGTTTTTTTGTTGTATTTCTGGAATGTTGACTGTTGTAGAACTTCATGAAGTTTTTTCTGGTCATGGTTAGTTTGAATTAGATATGCCTTATTTTTCTGTATGTCAAATTCTTTTTCATGCTTGGTGGTTTTCTGCCATTACTGTTCACTGATAACTAAAGAAATAGTGGCCCTAAGAAAGGACACTGTTAGTGAACCTACAGTAGATACAGAATGCGAGAAAGGAACTTACAAAAGTAATGGAAACCATGAATGCCGAACATGGAAAAGGACTGGATTCCACAAAATAGATTCACATGGATACATAGGAGATTAAAACGTCTATTAAATGTATATGCACTAGAAGCCACTGGTGTTTTTCAACTCACACTGAGAGTCTCTCTGAACTAGGGTGTTCATATCTATTTGTGATATGTGATTAGCAGAGATTCTTGCAATCTCTCACATAATTGTTGTTGTCTATTTCTGGTTGTGTTCCATCAGATTGGTGAATATCCAATAAAAGAACAGAGAAATTAAGCTCAGAATAGGACCCCAAGAGGTCCTAAAGGAGAGTCTACAAGTTGATTGACCTGGGCTTTTATAGGTGGTTAGTGGGATTGATTCTGGTAGGCTAACAGAGTGGGAGCTTAAGATTAGGGAAGTAAAACAGCTAAGTAGCAAAGGCTGAGTTTTTTGCTTGCTGTTGTGAAAAAGTCTTATCTGGGTACACTGACTTTGAACACAATGAGTAGATCATGAACAGGATGTGGAATTCAGTTTGTCGTGGTTCCCAGGTCACAGGTGCTTGGAGACCATTATTCCCAAAATTTGAGCAGGTATAGGTGAACTATAGTAAAACTTATCAGTTTGTAGATGATGCTTTAAGGAATGAAGTGCAGATTGAGATAGGCTTTGTATTAAAGCAATACTGCAATGCAAGTAAAGCCCCAAATGCAGCTCTGTCAGCCTTCCAACAGTTAGGCTTAAAAAGGTTGTCTGTACTGGAAAGATCAGAGTGAACTAGACACAATGTAGGGGAGAAGGGGTTAATGGAAAATGCAAGGCCAGTTCCTGAAACAGAGAATCTTTTCCCTTGTGATGTGCATATTTTTAGTGTGACATTATTTATTTGTTTATTTTTTGGTGGGGCCAGGGTTCAAACTCACGACCTTGCACTTGCCCAGCTGGCACTTGTGCCTCGGAGCTATCTCCCCAGCTCCTTTAGTGTGACATTAAATGCAGGTTTGTATGCTAACTTTGCTGGAGTATGAGGAAATTATTGCAGGTCTAAAAGAAAAACATACATTTAGAAAATGTTATGGTAATATGTCTTTTGCTACTACTGGTAAGTTCCCTTCCTTGATTTTTAGGGAAAATTGGAAATTAAAATCTGTTTCTGTCATTGTGGGTCAAAGTTTTGTTAAATATCATTATGTGTCATCAGTAGAGTACTCAGGATAGAACACAGGATGCTCCCTCTGAACAGAAGCCAATCCTTTTCCATTTTAATGTATTTTTTTATGTTGAAACGATCTGTCTGTTACAGTTGCTGAGGTGGACACTGCAAATGTTTTACCTGAGCCTCCTAGAGTACACCCTAGATGCGTACTAGGGTGTAGTACACTCAATTGGGGTTTTTTTAATCAATTCTATTTACCAAGATCAGAGTTTAAATTAGTTGTTTAAATTAAGCATCATCAAGTTTTCACATTCAGAAAGTCACAATTTTTGTCTATTAGGTAAATGTAAAGAAACTGAATATAGTTTTGAATTATTTTCTCCTATAGAGACATACTCATATATCAAAATGTAATCCTATGAATAGTATGTCTCTTAAATGATCTTTTCCTCATATTCTAGAATATAAAATCTAATAATGTCATAATGATCTGCACAGCAAAAATGTCTGTCTCTTCTTATGAAGCACACTTTGAGGCAGTATCTTGATTTTCATTATTGGAGTGGCTCTTTGTGCTACTCTTCAGATGATGGTTCATGATGAAACAACACATGCTTTGGCCTACAATCTGTACACAACCCATTGCAGTATGATAATGCTCTGAATTTGTCTAAACTGTATTACTGGTGGTATCTGTATTAAATTTTAGGTCTAAATTTTTCTGATAGAAAATTGTCTGGTAGTCAAAAAAAATAAAAAAAAAATAAAAATAACAAAAAAACCCCAACATTTGAGTTTAGAAAATGTCCACCTTCCAGTGACTGTGGGTGAGTGTTGGCTTATATTCATTATTCAGCCTGTGGACAAGAAAGCAATGCTCTCTGGGAGAAATGGAGTAGAGAATTTCCAGTTTTAAGTCTTCTGGCTTCTCATGTTTCCCTTGTTTGCCAACTGGGTGTCATGTCTATAATGAAAGTCATGAGTAAGCTCTGAAAATTCTGCAGCTATCTGAATGTGAGTTCTCTTATAATGTGGTGATACAAGCTTCTTCCCTGAACTACTTTCCTCTTGTTTCTTTTCCCCCTTATTTCTTTTGCAGTGAGGTGAGTGTATACAATGGAATTTATCTTAGGAATATTTTTCCATGTTTTAGCCATGAGATTATAATTTTCTTGGAAAAAGAGCACACAGCATGATTACATCTGGAGAAGCCTAGACTAATTTGGAAGTAAATGATGTGTTTATATTTATCTTAAGTGTGTATAAAAATCCACAGAACACTCATTCAGGTTGACAAATTAACTCTAGTTAATTCCAGTCTAGTTGTATGGACTCACCGGCAGCCCCAGGGGTGACAGAAGATGTGTATTCTCTTTAAAGTTTTAGCACCCTATCACTAACAGAGTGTTATTTGGTTTAAGTTCACTGCAATGTTGAATGAGTTAACAATTTATGTTACTATAGCATTATTAATATGTAAAAATCAAAATTTTTCTTTGCTTTGCTGTAAGCTCTTGCCCATAGAATTGTAGAGAATGGTTTATTTCAGCTGCTTCCCTCACTTATCCCTCTGCCTCAGGCCTTGTATGGTTTCTAGTTGTTAAATATTTTTTGATATAGTTAAAATGTGAGTGTTACCATTTTCTTCAAGTCATAATAAATTAAAATCTTGGACATGAGCTAATATATTCATATTTATCCATCTACTTTAAAATGCAATTTTTTCGTGTTTTTGTTGCTTACATCTAACACAGAATTTTTCATATGTAGGCTTTTCATGTGTGTGAAGAGATATTTGGGCTTTTGTTCATGTGATATACACCATGCTACGCTAACTTACTAATTCTAGTAGTTATTGTTGGTCATTTAATTTTAACAATATAGAACATAATGAATAGTCTATGTTTCTTAAGACAGTTTTATCTTAGAAATAGAAATTCAGTCCATTTATAACTTAATTCCTGATTCTTTTTTAAAATAATTTTTTTTTATTTTATTTTTCTTGTTTGAGAACTTTTGTTTGTTTATTTACTTTTATGGCCGGCTCAGCCTGCCTTGAGGGCAGGGCTGGCGCAGCATGTGGTGCCGGGGATCGAACTGTGGTCCCTGCAGCCGCCTAAGCTTTCCTAAGCAGGCGCTTTAGACCACTGAGCCATCCTGCCGGGCTCCAATTCCTGATTCTTTGAAGCACGTTTCTAGTATCAGTTGTTAAAAGTGAATAGGCAAATTATTTTTAAACAATAGTAAATTATAGTATTGTTCATTGTATTTGCAGTAGTTCATAACAAAACATGTTTTGTATAGGTAAGGTTCAAATATTTACAGTGTAAATCTCACTCTTTTTCCTGGATATATGTGTCTAATGATTTATAGGATACAGTGTCCTTTGAGGATGTGGCTGTGACCTTCACAGTGGAGGAGTGGATCATGCTTGATCTTTCCCAAAAGAAGCTTTACAGAGATGTGATGTGCGAAAACTTTAAGAATGTGGCTGCTGTAGGTAAGGAAGCTATCCTTTTCCGTCTATGCATGTAGTGAGCATTGGTTATTGCATCTCAGGGTAGTTTATTAAATTGGAGTATGAAAACAGTTGATGACTCTTCCAGAGATGGTTCCAGTGTACTTGGAATTTAACTGGAGTCTGTAGACTGCTGTGTAATGTAGCAAATGATCGTATTTTTTGTCTTAATTACTTTTCTCATTGCTGAGACAATATACTGAGCAACCAAAGTTAAAGCTTTACAGCTTTAACTCACTTTAACTCACAGCTTGTAGACTTCAGCCCATAGGGAGCAGACCCCATGATAGGGTGGCCTGTCCTAGGGATACCACAGAAAGCAGTAGGCCACAACAGCAGCTCTATTTGTCTCTTCTCATCTACTAAGGTTCCTGTCCTTAGGGCAAGTTGCACTCACTCCAGGATGTAGCGCTCTTGTGGATCAATGCCTATATCACAACCTTAATGTCAGTATCACACACTTCCCATCCAGTCACCTCCAAAAAGTTTCACATATGACTGCATAAGGCTTTGAGAAGTCATCTAGATACAAGCCCTAATATTTCTGTTTGTATACTTTAGGAAGGAACTGGCATGAGCAGTGGACTGAAGATGGATACAAAAGTTACAGGGAAAATCTAAGGTAATTTGTTGTCACAAAATAGTCCTTAAGAGTCAGAAATACTAAAACCAAGACATCTACAAATATGGGTGATTTTCCTTTTTCTTTTTCTTTTTTTGTACTTTAGAGAAGGGTCTATAGATTGTTCAGGGTCTCACTACTAGATTGGACTCATAGTGATCTGCCTGTTTACAGCCTCCAAAGAGCTGGGATTACAGGCACGCACCACCATGCTCAGTCTCAATTGCCGTCTCAGCGTGCCTCAGGTGCAGAGCTGACAGGGCAGGCGCAGGGATTGAATCCCTGGTCCCTGCATCTGCTTACAGGTGCTTTAATACTCTGAGCTACTTGACTGGGAGGGCAATTTTTCATTTTCTTTAATCTCATGAAATTTCTCCAAATGCATACATGTTGAGAATCTATAATCTAGTAATTCAGCATTTGAAATATTCCAGTATCTAAAATGCAGGCAGTATTGACATTATGAGGTGATCTTATTTAACATATGAAAATAAATTATTTTTCATGCTCAAGTTTATAAAAGTATTAAATGAAGTCGCTTTCAGGAATTGATTATAGGAGTGTATAAAATAGTTTATGTTTAGAGTTTGAATCTAATTCAGGCTATTCATATATATTATATTCTGAAGACCCCTTTCATTGGTAAAAATGTCGTATTTAAATGTGCTATGCACATTTGTTTGCAAATTTGCATACCCTGTGGGAGTACTTAATATCCAAATGAGTTCCAGTGTTGTATTAATGTATTTTCAGGCAATCCTCCTACAGTTGTAGGAGGATTCATGCATTCATGTTGTAAAATATTAGCAACCATCCTTCAGCATTCTTGGTGGGATCCTCTTGAAGTATAATATCTATGGAAATATTTTTGGACTGCCTTCAAATAAGTGAACGTAGGACCAATGAGATAGCTCAGTGATCTAAAGTGTCTGCTTAGGCAAACTTAGGCAAGCAGAGGGACCAAAGTTCCATCCCTGATTCCACATGCTCCAATCCCAGGGCAGGTTGAGCTGGCCACAAAAAAAAGTGGTGCTAGAAATTTCATTTTATTCATGTATGCTTTTCGTAGGTATATTTTCTTCAAATTCAAAGTAGATATCTAACAGTGATATATGCATGCCACTTGCACATAACAATGCAACTGATGAAAGTTAAGGTCTGATAACAGCGCAGATGCCCATATACAGATGGGTCATCAAGGAAATATGGGATAGCTTCACCATGATGATACGTGCTTGGAATTCTAGGACTCTAGGAAGTTGAGCGAGCATGATCATGCATTCATGCTCAATCTGCCAATTAACGGATGGATAAAAGTGTTTTAAAATAACAAACAGGGGTGGGAGATATAGCTCAGTGTCAGAGCACCATCCTGGCAGGCACAAGGTTGTGAGTTTTATTCTTGGTAATCCCTCTCCAACATAAGGCTGAGAATGTAGACCAGTGCTAAAACTCTGGATCAAATTTCCAGCGCTGAAAAAAAACAAAAAACATGTGGTGTATACACATATCTGAGTAGTATTCAGCCATAGAGAAGAGTGAAATAGAGTCAACTGCCAACAACTGGGTGACTCTAGATCCCATAATATTAAAAAGTTCAGGTAGCAAAATTTTAATAACATGATATGTTTAGAATGAGGAACCCAAAATATGAAGTAAGAATGTAAAGGATGCATGATATAGTAGAGGGGGCAGATATTTCAAACTGGATGAAGAGATTCAGGAGAAGGGCAAGCTGGTAGTCATGGAGAAGAAGCTATCAGAAATAATCATCAGAAATAACAAAACTATAGCATACATATGTACCTATTCCTAAAATTGAAAGTACTGTGTGTCACTAAGATGTAAACTGCAAACTTTCAACCAAATACTAATGCTTT
Source organism: Myocastor coypus (assembly GCA_004027025.1). NCBI lineage: Eukaryota > Metazoa > Chordata > Mammalia > Rodentia > Myocastoridae > Myocastor > Myocastor coypus. The sequence goes on from PVJA010018702.1 coordinate 8,888, forward strand.
GGTAAAAGCTGTTTCCAAGCTATCATCTAAAGTGTTCAATGTACACATTGTTAAATATTCCCCAAGAGCATCAGATCTGTTCTCCTACTGATACCTCGCAATTGGAAAGGCACTTTTATTTGTGATGACTTCTTGCTGTGTTGCTTTATGCTTTTACAGAAGTGAAGAACTGGAGAAATGCTGTGAACACAAAGTATATCAACATGAAGTAGTTTTTCTGACTCTGGATAATGGAATAAATATGAAACCATTTGGTAGAGAAGCAAGTGAAAGCCCTGCCTTTAGAAATCTCCTGATTGGCCATTTTTCACCCACTGTGCCCATCCTAGCTACCACTGAACTGAAATCATATGAGTATCAGGGATTTCAGGAGAAATTGTCAAACTGTAACAAGCATGGAAAAATCCAGTCCTTTCAGGCGCATGCAAAGACAAATTCAGAAGAGCCATATGAATATAAGCAATGTGGAAATTTCAGCTGTGGTTGCAGTGAAGAAACTAACACTGAAGTGAAGACTTTTAAATCTGAGCAAGATGCAAAATCCCTTAGTACAGCCTGTTATGTTCAAACTTGTGAAAGAAATCTTAGTACAGTGACTAGTTATGTAGCTATACAATGTGGAAATGGTTTTAACTCTCAACATGATAATCAGATACATGAAAGAATTAATACTGGAGAAAAGCCCCATGTGTGTAAACACTGTGGGAAATTCTTTACTAATAGCACTTTATTTGATAATCATGAAAGAACTCACAACAAGAAGAAACCTTATATATGTAAGCACTGTGGGAAAGCTTTCAGTACACAGAGTTATTGTCAAATACATGAGAAAGCTCATACTAGTGAGAAACTATATCTGTGTAAGCAATGTGGGAAAGCTTTTAGCCTGCATAGTATTTGCCAAAGACATGAAAGGATTCACACTGATGAAAGACCATATACATGTAAACAATGTGGAAAAGCCTTTAGAACGCACACTCATTGTCAAATTCATGAACGAACTCACACTGGTGAAAAGTCCTATGTATGTGAGGAATGTGGAAAATCTTTCAGTGCACATGGTAGTTGTCAGATACATAAAAGAATTCACACTGGACAAAAGCCGTATGTGTGTAAGCAATGTGGGAAAGCTTTCAGGATACACAGTTGTTTTCGTGCACATGAAAGGACTCACACTGGAGAGAAACCCTATGTATGTAATCAGTGCGGGAAAGCTTTTGGTACACAAAGTCTTTGTCAAAGACATGTCCGAACTCACACTGGTGAGAAACCATATGTGTGTAAGCAATGTGGGAAAGCTTTTAGCACACATGGTAGTTGTCGAGAACATGAAAGAACTCATACTGGGGAGAAACCCTATGTATGTAAGCAGTGTGGGAAAGCTTTCAGCACACGTGGTAGTTGTAGAGTACATGAAAGTACTCACAATGGAGAGAAGCCCTATGTGTGTACACAATGCGGAAAAGCATTTAGCACACGCAGTTGTTGTCGAAAACATGAAAGGACTCATACCGGGGTGAAATCCCATGTGTGTAATCAATGTGGGAAAGCTTTCAGTACATATAGTCACTGTCAACGACATGAACACACTCACACTGGGTTAAAACCATTTATATGTAGATATTGTAAGAAATCATTCAGCACACGTGGGAGTTGTCAAATACATGAAAGAACTCACATTGGGTATAAACCATATATATGTAAGCAATGTGGGAAAGCATTCAGTGCGTATAGTAGTTATCAAGTACATGAAAGTAGTCACACGGGGGTAAAACCCTATGTATGCAAGCAATGTGGGAAAGCTTTTAGCACACACAGTTACTGTCAAATGCATGAGCGAACACACACTGGGGAGAAGCCATATATATGTAAGCAATGTGGGAAAGCTTTCAGCATACGAAGTTGCTGTAGAAAACATGAAATGACTCACACGGGGGAGAAACCTTACATGTGCAAGCAGTGTGGGAAAGCTTTCAGCAGACAGAGTCATTGTCAAAGGCATGAGCAAACTCACACTGGGGTAAAACCTTTTTTATGTAAGCAATGTGGGAAGGCATTCAGCACTCATGATAGTTGTCAAGTGCATGAAAGAATTCACATTGGGAAGAAACCATATATATGTGAGCAATGTGGGAAAGGTTTCAATGCACATGGTAGTTACCAAGTACATAAAAGAACTCACACTGGAGAGAAACCCTATGTGTGTAAGCAGTGTGGCAAAGCTTTCACCAGAAATAGTTACTGTCAAATACATGAACGAATTCACACTGGTGAGAAACCCTATGCATGTAAACAATGTGGGAAAGCATTCAGCACAAATAGTTGTTGTCGAAAACATGAAAAAACTCACACTGGGGAGAAACCCTATGTATGTAAGCAGTGTGGGAAAGCTTTCAGAACACACATTCTTTGCCAAAGACATGAACAAATTCACAATGGGGAGAAGTCCTATTTATGTAAACAATGTGGGAAAGCTTTCAAGACACACATTTATTGTCAAAGACATGAACGAACTCACTCTGGGAAGAAACCCTACTTATGTAAGCAATGTGGGAAATGTTTCAGGACAAAAAGTAGTTGTCAGAAACATGAAAGGGCTCACACTGGGAGAGAAACTCTATATAAATAATGTGGGAAAGTTTTCAGGACATAGTTGTCAGTTACATGAAAATAAATAATGAATAGACATTGAAATTAGAATGTAAATAAACTAAAGTATAACTTGCACTGACACTAAAGAACTTGCAGGGGACAGAAGGACTCATGGTAAGTCATGAAAATCAATAGATACAGATATCATTATATAAATGAATTCATAGTGAACAGAACATGAATGTTGGTGATCATTTTGGGAAACTTTTTTTCAAAGCATTAGAACAACAATTCTCAGGAGAGAGATGCCACATGCATATACTAAAAGTGGAAAAAACCTTTAGTTCTACCACTTTGAAATAACATGGAACAACCGCTAGTAAAGAAAGCCTATGTCTATAATGTGAGAATGTCAACTTCAGGAATCTGAGGAAGCATACACATTCACACAGTTAATACAGAATGTTAAAGGATTTTCATAAGGGTTCATACAAGCATAGCATTTAGTAGTGGAGAAAACACGTCAGAATATATACTTAATTGTGGATTCATTCATCACGTAAATACTCTTCTGAGAAACTGTTCACATAAGGGATGAATACAAGTATTTGCTTGTACATATAAGATTGAGCCAGAGTAAATCCAAGCACCTACACAAAATTCTTAGTTGTAAGTTATACTTCAAAATATTTGAGCATTTCTCATAGTTGAAGCCTGACAGTAAGTCATAAAAACATGATATGAATTATTTCTCTATAATTTAAGGTGAGATATCCTAAAGTATAAATATAGGAAGTGTAAATCACTGGATTAACTATCTTCATTTTTAAAAATAAATGTAATTTTTTCTTTTTTAAATTTCTACTATTACATAATTGCCATCCATAGTGATTGCATTCATCATAATGATCTCCAGCATTTCTCACCTCTGTATTTGCACAAGCTTTATTTCTGTTTTTCTCTTCCATCCTTTCACTGAATCCCACTTCCAGCCCTTACCCCTTCCAATTCTAACATATTCTTCTTAATTTCTGCATTTTTTTTCCTCATTAATACATCTGGGTTTCTCCTACAAGAGAAACATGTTATTTGGACTTGTCTGTCTGATTACCTAAGATCTCCTTAAGGTGCACTGATTTACCTAAACATGGTTCAAATTTATTGTTTTTTTTTTAATGGTACAGTAGTACTCTGTTTTATGTATCACATTTTCTTTATCCATTCCTCTGTTGATGGGCATATAGATTTTTTAAAAAAGACTTTTCCAATATAAATTGTGTATATGGGTATGCATGTATCTCTGTGGAATGCTTATAACTAAGGAAGATACCAGTGGTTATGGTTTGTATCTAGTTGTCTACTCAAAACCTCATGTAAATCATGGAGCTGTCAAGCATGCAGCTTGAGGGGTGGGGCCAGTGGACCAGAGCAGAGCTTGAGGGGTGGGGCTAGCAAGGCACAAAACCTTTAAACTGAGCATGCGCTGTCAGGTGCCCCCGCCCTCCCCCAGGCAGTGGTCTCTCAAAGGTATGGAGCAGATTATGGACACAGTAGCGCCCCAGCCTCTCCTCCAGACCCTATAGAGTGGGGGAAGTATCTTAAAACTTCCAGTAACTGTGAGCTAAATAAACCTTTCAAGCTTTTGTGTTGGGTATTTGTCCCAGGAACAAGAGAATAGTAACTAAGACACCGTAAAGGGCATACTTGGGTCAAATAGAAATTCTAGTTATAGGTTTTCAGGAATATACATTCAGATTTTTATCATGGTTTTACAAATTTAAATTCCAACCAACAAAGATTGGGCATTGTGGCACACGCCTGCAATCCCAGTGCTTGGGAAGCTGAAAACAGGAGGATCACTATTGAGTGTGATCCATGTATGTGACCCTGTATTAAATATATATATATATATATATATATATATATATATATATATATATATATAATATAATATAAATATATATTAAATATATATATTGGGTTGAAATCCCAACCAACAATGAAGAAGGTTCTCCCACATACCCTTGTGAAATTAATTGTTGCTTAATTTCTATATGATTCCCATTCTTTTTTTAGCGAAATACATCAGTATTGTTTTCTTTCTCTTTTTATTCTATTTTATTTTAATTTGAAGAGTGAAAACAGAAGCAAAAATAGAAAACATGACAAACAGGATAACACAATAATACATATGTTACAGATTTTTTTTTTTTACAATGATTAGCACATTGCATATTTTTGTCTTTGTGGTAGTTGTTCAGAGTACAAGATGCAGACATGATTTCTTGTGTAAACATCATTAGTGCAGATCTTGTCACTGCACAAAGAGAAAGTAACTGTATATATAGTCCAATAATCCATAACTGTAGTGGAATATCAGCTCATCTGGCATTATTGGAAGCTGTTGATTTGAGCCTTTTACAACTCAACATATATAGATTTTCAAAATGGATAGCTAACAGTGGTTGTTATCTATTTTTTCATTTTAATGAGAAAAAAGATCACCATGGAACAGTTTCAAGACAGTTTAGTGTGGCAGATATAATAATTCATACATTGCGTATTGTCTTCCTACTAGTTATTCAAAGGACAGGGTGCAGACATGTTATCTTGTCTAAAAAAATATTAGTATAAACCTTTTCTCAATGAACTATGAGAAAGTAGCTGTATATCATATATATTATATATATTTTTTTCTATTGGAAAGTTTGACCATAGTTTGGATTATTTTCATAAGTTTATTTCCTGTTTGTACTTCATCTGACAAGTGTCTGATCATTTCTGATTTCCTTTTTTCTGGATTGAATTTTTAAATGGTGCTGTTTCATTTTAATTTTTTTTTAATACATTACAGATGTTATTTGTCTAAGGAGTAGCTAGTGATTTCAGCAGAATACGTGATTCTCTCTTAGATGAGTGCACAGACACAGGTATGGTTCTAGGTTTAAACTTAGTCTTGTTGAAAGCCAGTTTTCTAGAACCACTAAAGAGTCTATCTTTCTTACATTGAAGATGTTTGGCCATTTTATCAAAATAACATAGGTGAGTGTTCCTGGGGTTATTTCTGCATCTTCTGTGCTATTGCTACTCAGATCTCTTTCTGTGGCAGTAATTCTATTTTTAATCGCATTAGACTTGTAGTATAATTTCACATATGTGATTGTGACGCCAAGTGTCTTGACCTTCCTACTTCTTTGGGCTTTCTTCTGGTTCCATATGAATTTTAGTATTTTTTACTCTATTTCTATTAGGTTTACTATTACTATTTTGAGTGGGGCTTTAATAAATTTGAGTAACAGTGGAAGTATGGCCATTTTGTTTTTGTCTTTCCAAGAAGAGATGTCTTTCTGTTTTCTGATATCATCTGTGATCTTTTTCAAAGTACTGTAGTTTTTGATGTAAAGGTCATTTAGTGCCCTCATTACATTGACTCCAAAGCATGTCATTTTTCTCAATTGTATTGTGAAAAGTATTGTTTCTTCTGATTTCATTATCATTGGGTCTGTTATTTGTGTCCACAAAAATGCTATTGTTAAGTGTCTACTATGTTTCCTTCTATGCTCTTGAATTTGGTTATTAATTTTGAGTTTTTTAGTCAATGTCCTAACAAGTTACTGTGGTCTTCGCTGTAGAGTATCATACTATCAGCAATTACTGATAATTTTATTTCTTTTCCATTTTTTTTCCTTTCATTTCTTTCTCTCTGTAAGTGCTCTGGTCAATGTTTCTAGAATTGAAATGTTAATAATGTGCAATCTTGCCTTGATCTGATTTAGTCATTGCTTTGACTTTTTAACTATTTCTTAGGATGTTTGCTAGTGTTTTGTCTTGGATGATTTCATTATGATTTATTTTATTTTAAATAGTAAAAACAAAGAATAGCAAAAACAAAGACAAACATCAACATACAACAATGCATATGGTACAGAATTTCAAAACAAGAATAAAAAATAACAATGGTAGTTATATTACATATTTTTAACATCAAATCTGTTGCTCAGATTAACAGATACAAGTATGCAAGATTGGTTAAACATTAACACTTATTTTCTATAAACTTTAATTTATTTCTTCTTTTCCAAGTATTTTACTTTTAGTTTAAAGAGTATAATATTAATTGATAAGACATTAGAAATAATACACATTTAGAAGAACAAAATGGTTTTTTTTGTATTGCTGTTTTTGATTTAGGTTCTCTGATTACAGAAATTAACATATAGAGTTAGTCAAAGTGAAATTGTCAATACTAACTACTGTATGCAGAATCATGGGAAGCTGAAATTATCACAGTTCTCATTTCTCTCACACTAGTTTTTCCCACTCAAGTACTCAGAAAAGAATATTTCTAGGTTTGAGGTGATAGTGTTGATAAAGTCTCAAGTGTTTCCATCTATGACTCCATGTGTTTCTGGAATAGTCTGATGTCCTGAGTGCATCAGAGGTAGAACAAGTTCTGGTTCTGTTCCTGGCTCAATTCCAATACAATAGCATAATTTGAATGTTTTCACTTTCTGGAAGAGGAAAGTTAGTGAAGCAATAGCATATCTCATATGTGTTTCTGCAACTTTTAAAAAATAATTTTATTACTTTTAATGAGAAATAACAATTGAGGGGCCAGGGAGATAGCTCCTTGGCACAAGTGCCTGCCTGGCAAGTGCAAGGTCATGAGTTAGAACCTTGGTCGTACCAAAAAGAAAAAAAATACCAAGGAGACAGTTTCAAAGCATGTTAATAGGACAGCCACATTAATTACTACAATGTATATTGTTGTCTTCATAGTAGTTGTTCTGAGTACAAGATGCAGACATTATAACTTTTCTAAACATTATTGGTAGAAATATTTCTTCTCATTGAACGATGAGAAAGTAGTTGTATGCATAGTCCAATGTTCCCTAATAGTAGTGGGTTATCAGCAGAACTGGAATTGTCAGAAGCTGTTGACTTGAGCCTTTTACAGCTCAGCATACTTATCTGGCTTTATTTTTTATGCATCGTGGTTAAACATTTCTGCTGAATGGTTAAGGCCAAGTTAAAGCAAGACCTGTATAACAAAACATGTAACTTTTGTATCTGACAAGGTCAGTTAAATCCCCTCAGTATTTGCCTTGGAACCACGTACAGCATTTTGTAGAACTTTTGTCAGTGTCAGCTGTCGGGATGAGTCACAGCCATTGCTTGAGCTTCTCAGGCTCTGTGAAAGCCTGAGAGAATGTTTTCTCTCTAGGTGCCTCTCCTTAGGCACACTATACATCACTGATCCATTTCCTCTGTGGCTCCATAATCTCCTTGAACAGAAAATTTGGGACACCACTGAATTATAAGATGTTACACTACAGGTTCTCTTATGTCCTGAGTCCTCACTGACCTTGAAGGACTAGGGCCAAAATATTGGCTATCCCTGTAGCCCTTCTTTTTCTCTAATATTTTGGTCTGCAGACTTAAGTTGTTAACTTTCCAGAAGAGAAGCTTAGTGATACTACTACTCTGTAACATAGGTACTTGAGCTGAACATCATGGTCTTTCTGAATATCAAATGCCTTAGACTTAATATGGAACTAATATTTTGCATCAATCATGGATATTCCAATAAATCCCTATAGAATGTGATAAAAAAAAAAACAGTGGCACATTTTTACACATCTAACCATATACAAAATTACAGCAGGTGAATCCAACTTCATAATGCAAATAAAAATCTAACCTTAGAAAGTAATAACTTAAGCGATTTACACTTAGGACTACACTTCCAGTGGTTATCTCCCAGCAACAAGATACATACCAGGAAGTATGAAGGTGTGGTCTCAGCTAGATACAATCATCTTACGAATTAACAATTTCTTTACCTAAGAACATTTGATAATACCAAGTGTCAATATGTGAAATTATGTACACTTTCTTGATATTTAGAGAGTCTGCTGCCCCTAAATACTTGTGGCAGTATTTGGTATACTTCAAATATTAAATAAGTGAAAAATATTTGTAGGTTACTCATAAAGTATCTCCTGTCTCAAATTCATCACTGACTTTGACTTCCTCTACACCACAGAGAGGATTTCCATGCATATTATGTAATGTTACCATGGAAGTTAGAAATGTTACACTACTGTGTACCTCTCTTAAGGCATTATTTCTATGATCAGAAAATCACGTTGCAGGGGAGAGTGCAACTCTGTGTGTGTGCATGCGCGCGCGCGCGCGCGTGTGTGTGTGTGTGTGTGTATGTGTGTGTGTGTGTGTGTGTGCATGCGATAGGGTCTCACTGTGCAGTTTAGGCCAGCCTTGTGCTTTTGTAGCCCCCAGAGTGCTCTCAAACTCACACAATCTTCCTGTCTCAACTTCCTGAGTGCTAGTATTATAGGCCCACCACACCTAGTTCTGAGGGCAGCATAGCACATCTGGTATTCTGGGCCTTCAGTGATGCTTCTGGGGTTCTGAGGCCAGCATGGCATGTAGGACCAGGAATTGAATGCAAGTATTTGTGTTTGCCAGGTAGTTGCTTATACCTCTGAGCTAGCTTCTTAACCCTCAGAAGCTTTCTTACATATCCCCTTGCCATCTTTATAGCACCCACCTCAAGAAACATCCCAAAAGGGAACCTACTCTCCAGTCTCTCTCTTTTTCCACCCTAACTCTATCTTTTTTCATTATATTCTGGCATCTGTCATCAAACACCCATCAATAGTAACTCTTCTAGCAACCCACTCAGGCCTCCTTCAGTCCTTATCTCAGACAGAAGCTTTCTTTCCTTCAATAAATATATTATACTATTAACCTCGTTATTCCTAAAAGTCATTCTTTGATTTTAGAGAATATGAACACATTCCAGATATCTTTCAGGTTTTGAGTTTCATTCCCTAGTATCATTTGGAGGTCATCAACTGAGATCACTGGATAGAGCTAAGGGTTTGCTTTTGTTTCACAGACTCTGGCTCATGACTCAGGTAATAAATTTTTATGCTTCAAATTTTGATATATATTTGATCATTGCCTATAATTGCCTATGTTTTGTCTCTCATAGTTCTGTTAAAATGTGATAAATCTGAGTTAAATCATAGGAAGGCTATAAAGTTGTAATATTTAATGAGACATTTTACCACTGTTTTGTTGCATTTGAACTAGCTGTTAAATTTACTGGTATTCCTTGGCTTTAGACAAATGCATTTGATAGAGTAATGTTAGAGCACCCCCTAATGGAATTTAATATAGACTTCTGTAAAATGAATTCTATATACACGCCTATATAACAAAATACAGATTCCATCCACCATTTAACAATGACATTATGTCGGTGGCCATTCTTAAGACTTTGAGGCTAGGTTTCACTGGTATACACTGGCTGTGATCCTCTACATTCTAGAGGAAATGTTAAACGTGGTCTGCTTCAGTTTTCTTTCTCTGGCCTTGCTCCTAACTTTTTTCTACCTTTTTGTACTTTCCTTTTTAGAGTCATATAAAATTAAAGAAATAAAATCCCTCTAGATTGTTTCAACTAAGTGAAGCCCATAGAAAATGAATGCTTGTTAACACCAAAGACGGGGAAGTCATTCTAGAGGAAGGGCGTATGCCTCATCTCTGGGTCAGACAAGACATGTAGTTATGCTCACCAGGATAATACATATAACACAGTGGAGAGAACTAACTTTTTTGTGATGCCAGAAAGAGCTATCTCCAAAATCAGCACACTTATGGGACCAAAACATATTTAGTCTATGGGAGGATCTCTGACATTTCCTCTTCTCCTAGATTTACTTTACTTACCATTTAGGTGTATTAAAAAGTTGTAGACTTTAACATTTACTGTAAACTTGTAAATTATTAGGTAATCTTGTACAGACTTTTCATTATCTTTTGTAGAGCTATGACAAACAGTAGTTACTTTGCCAGCTCATTAAATGCTTTTAGAGCAGCTGTCCCTCTTTAAAGCAGAGGACAGGTTTCTTCATCATCTCTTTGGTGAATCCCGATTGAAGTCCTAGCTGATGTAATGTTGGCCAATGAAACAGCTGCATTCTTTTCTGAAGACTGATCTCTGGTTTCATGAGTATCTCAGTTACTCTTCTCTTGTCACTGAGACAAATACCTGACACTTAAACTAAAGGAAGGAAAGGTTTATTTAGTTCATGGTTACTGGAGATTTTTGTCCATATCCAGCTGACTCCAAGGCAGACTGGCATATGGCAGAGGGCAGCAGTTATCCTCCTGTTTACACCTCCAAGGAGCTGGGATTTCAGGTGTGCACCACCATACCCAGTCTCAATTGCTATCTCAGTGAGACTCCAGGGGTAGGGCTGACATAGCAGGCCCAGGAATAGAACCCCTAGCCCCTGCGCCTGCTTGTAGGTGCTTTAATCTACTGAGCTATTTGGCTTGCCCCATACTTTTATGTACCTATGTCCTCATAATACTACTTTGGGGGCCCGGCGGGATGGCTCAGTGGTCTAAAAGCGCCTGCTTGGGAAAGCTTGGGTGGCTTCAGGAACCGCGGTTCGATCCCCGGCACCACATGCTGTGCCAGCCCTGCCCTCAGGGCAGGCTGAGCTGGCCATAAAAATGAGTGAATAGACAAACAAAAGTTCTGAAACAAGAAAAATAAATAAATAAATAAAATAAAAAATTCTTTAAAAAAAAAAAATACTACTTTGACTTGGAGTCCACCATGAAAAGGTGGGGTTGGTGTCCATGAAGTATGTTGTATGGACCCAGTTTTCTCATTGATAATGAGTCTGGAGATGGGATGATTGAAGACTCTACCTGACCATGTAACATGGGGCAATGCCTCTGAGGTCATGATATAGTCAGGAGAGCCTGTCTCAATGCCAGTCTCAATCCTTCATTGGAAGGAATCCTCTGGGGGACCAGTCCATAAGGTAATAAAGTTACTTACAGCCTGTCCATTGTATGGATCTCAGAAAGTCTGCCAGGGGCCCAAATTACCTTATTTGAGATTAGGGCCATGAGTTTCTGGAATACAGGTAGGAATGGTAGGTTTGAAATCTCTTACAAGGTTACCTTCTAAGGGAATATAATTTAAGGTAAATAAGGCAAATTGTGGAGAGCTGTGTACTGCCGTACCCTAAAGATGGCGCCGGCTTCCGCGTTCCACCCCCAAGGGGTGAGTGCTCTCCGCCCGTTGTTTATTACCATATATGGTCAAGGCTGAAACCCTTGGCTTGCTTCCGCGTATGTGGACCTACCGTTGAGTGCCATGTAGGTAACCAGGATTGGATGCTCGGGAGTATTTAGTTAGAAGCCCGCGGGTGCTCGTGAGAGAGAGAAGTAAGAAAGGGGGAGAAGGAAGAAAGACCGCGGGTGCTCGGGGGAGAAGGAAGAAAGACAACCACGATTGTACAAGGGTCCTGAATAAACTGCTGAAGGAAGAGCTGTTTGTTGCGTCCTCCTTGCTGGCGAGGCGGCGCGCGACAGCAAATTGTCCTTCAAACAGTTGTTCTTTCCAAGTCTGATCTGCAGCCAATACGCAAGGGTTAGCAACTTGTTGTAGATGGGCTACACAGAAAGGAAGATATACAAAATGAGATGTAGCATTAATCTTATTCCGTTCTTAGAAATACATTAAAATTTTCAGGCCAGGTAAAATTATATATATTGCTTTCTGTAGAATGGAAGACCTCTGGGGACCTGTCCATCCATGTAAGAGGTCTAAGCCAGAATGCATTAGGGAGCCATTGTGGTGAGTAGTCATAGGAAGGCAACAGCAGGTTATCCGAATGAGATATTGATGACAAGCAGTCCTTGGGATTATGATCATGCATGGGACATGACATCTATTGCAGAACTCTTACTGTTTCCTGAGTAATGATATTGTCATAACTTTGGTGACTGGAAAAGAATGCAAGTACAGTGAATGGGGCATCCTGAGGAAACTTGTAGGTGGCATGATTGCCTAAAGCCAGAAACAATTGTGTGTAATTACGTTGATTGGGGAGGAGAAGATGTGTTAGCAATATATTGGAGAACAGATGAAGCTAAAGGCAAACAGAGGCTTAGAAAGTCGGAGTAGCATCAGTGGTTATGGCTTAGTTGAGCTCTTTTATTTATTTATAAGTGTTAGTGAAACAGGGCCAGAGAAGTCAAGCCACTCATTTTGATTAAAAGTATTTTGTATTGAAAGTGCAAGGGAAAGTGACTATGGACACTTTGCTGAGGAATCAGGGTGGGTCTTTCATTTCATACTGGGAATAGCATATGATGTTAGTAAGGAGCTAGACCTGGGAGGGACCGCTGCACTATATAATTGACCATAGACAGAGAAATAAAGCCAGAAATATTTGGATAAGGAGGGATTAGACCAGTTTAGCAAGAAATGGGTGAAGTGTAGATGAAGAAATAATTAAGGATAGTGAGGAGAAGCTGTGGGGGTGCAAATGTGAGGCATGCCAAATGGAAGGCATTACTGGGCTAATGGGCATAGAGAAGAGGAGAGGAAGGGCCTACGTAGAGTGAAAATGAGTGTGAGCATGAAAGATAACTCTATACCTAAGGCGAAACACAATTGGGTTGGACTCCAGCAGAACTGAGAGTAAAACCCACAGGAAAATCCACTAAAAAACCAGGATGTTTAAATTCTTCTGCATCAATCATCAAACAAGAGGAGTACACTAAAGAAGCAAAAGAATTTGATCTCTGAGAAGTCACAGAGGGTACCCTGGAAAAAGATACCTATCCAGGTAAAGAAGGACTCAAGGCTGGAAGTTTGAGAATGAAACCAAGTGATTTCAAAACAGACTGAAAGAAGTAGGTGAAGTGTCAGGAGTTGCAAGGCCAAAACATTTCAGTGTCTTATGGAATTTGGGTTAGCATGAGGGAAGCAGAGGTAATTACTTGCAATTTTGAGGATATGTGAATTACCAGTAGAGTGCAGATTTGTCCTGGATAGATAGATGTAGTCACTGCAGAAGGTCTTGGAGACAAATAGTTATTGTAATACTATAGATGGCCTTGAAGGGTCCCATCCACCTGGACTGTAGGCATCGAGGCTTTAAATCTTTCATTAAGACCAATGTGTTAGCCAGCCTATCCTCATAAGGGTGAGCATCAGGTGGAACAGGAGAAGGTTAACATTATGTCCTATTTTGGTGGAGATCTTGTTGTAGAACTGGGGGTAATCTTCAATGAGCCTGGCATCTGTGTTGAGGTTTAGCCTGAGTAGAAAGGTATGGGTATATAAGAGCTAAAAATGGCTGTATCATTTTAAGGAGAATGATTAAGAGAAACTGAGTCTTTGCAGAGCTAAAATGTGAGGTGACTCTTGAGGCCATTAGTCCTCTTTTAGTCACTGGATGATTGAGGCTGGTAGGCTGTGGGAAGAGTCTGTTGGGCCTCCAACAATTTAGACCCCTCTTGAGTAATTTGACCAGTAGAACTGGGCCATTCTTTAAATGACTAAAGCCAGCAGGCCAAAACAGGGAATATCAGCAAAGAGCTGACGACAGCAGAGCACCTCTCTGAGCCACTGGGAAAATCCTCAACCCATTAAGTAAAAGCATTCACAGAAACAAGGTGATATCTTAGTTTTCTTATGGTATGCGAACGAAGTCAACTTCACAGTCTTGAGTTGGAGAGAAACACCACACTTGATTTGTAAGAAAAAGGAGGGGAATTCAGAAACTCCTGAGGTATGACCACATGGCAGACAGAGCATTCAGCGGTGATGGTCTTGAGTTTCCCAAGAGGGAAAGCAATAGGTATCTCAGGAAGTCTGATTAGGGATTTATAGAAAATTATAATGAAAAGATGAAAGAATGGAGAGGGCCTGTGAAGTGAGGAGAAAGGATATAATTTAGGAGCTATCTATCTTTGCTGGGAAGGTCTTGTTGGTGTTCCAAAGGGGAATAAGCCAGACCTATGTCAGAAAACAGGTAATACTGACCGTTAAGGACATGAGAGGGGAGGCCAGCTGCCTCTTTAGCAGTTTTACTTACAAAGGTGTTTCCAGCAGCTTTGGTGTCTCAAGGCTTCTGTTGTCCTCTACAATAAAGAACTCTCAAATGAGTTCATAATAGGGTGGTTGCAAGAAGTGCTTTAATGGATGAAGCATTAATGAAATAACTTGGGAGGTGAGAAATATCCTTTCTGCCTAAATGACAACACAATTAGCTAATATATTAAATGTATACCGGGAATCCATATAAATGTTACTTTGTGAGCCTTTCGCTAGAATGAGGGCCCAAATCAGAGTTATTAGTTTAGCCTACTGAGAGATGGTGGATGGAAAGAGACCTACAACATCTATGATGGAATCACAAGAGACAACAGCAAATGCTGCCCTTGCAAGGGGACTCCTGGAGATGGGCTCATACAAACTTCTGTTGATAATCTAGGTGTGGTCAGGGTGGAGAAGTGGCTAAGTGATTTAGAGACACATAATTTGTAGCTTTGATCCTTTAAAGGGAAGTGGCAGAGTAATGAAGTAAAACTTGATGCTAGCCATGGGAGTCTTCATGAAAAGTTAGTAGAATAAAGAAGGGGAAGAGTGTGTGTGAAAGGTAGGATGCATACATGAATCTTTGTAGGTTATTGAATGAGCAAAGTGTGAGTGGAGCACATCTAGCAATTTTAAGTAACTTTGGGAGGCTCAGAACTGCCATGCCAGTACATAGGCAGGCATAGCAGACATGATATCTAAGATAATGGGGGTCAAGCTGTTTGGGCAGGAATATGATAGAGCATGTGCTTGGACCATGTAGCATAATTCTTGTTATACATCCTGTGTTCAGTTGTATGAAGAATGAAGGGTTGAGCGAAGACTGGAAGGAGTAAAGTGGGGACTTTTTAGGGCCCCTTAAAGGTTGAATGTATGAATAAAAGAAGATCTTGTGAGCTAAAGGCTCAGTGGGGTCTCCCACTGCAAGTTTGTAGAGCAGATTTGTGAGAAGGGCAAATCCAGTAACGCAGAGATGAAAATATCCTGTTATGCCAACAGAAGAAAAGATCATTATTTGGTGATAAGAATTAGGTTCTAGAATATCAGGTGCACACAGTCTGGAAGCATGGTTCTGGTGCGTTTGTGAATAATGATGCTCAGATAGCTGATGCACAAAATTAGGCCTTTAGAGGGGAAGACATGATATTCCTTGGAATCTAGATGTTGAATTAAAATGTATTTCATTATTATCTCTTTTGTTATGGTTTGTATCTAGTTGTCCCCTCAAGGCCTCATATAAATCATGAAGCTGTCAAGCAGGAGGCTCGAGAGGTGGGACCAGAGGACCAGGGCGGGGCTTGAGGGCCATGGCCAAGGAGGTGAAGAACCATAAAACTGACAGCATGCGCCTCCCTCACCCCTCCCCTCCGCCTGGTGGCCTCTCTTGGAGGGATGGAGTGGATCATCCTGGACATGGCAGCACAGTGTTTTGAGGCCTTGCTATGTAATTCAGGCTGTTTTAAACTATGAAATCTCCAGTAACTGTGAGCTAGATAAACCTTTTCTCCCCTAAGCTTGTGTGTTGGATATTTGTCTACATGGTAGATAGAGCCAATGTGTGTAGGAGCTAGGTACCATGGGGTGTATGGGAAGGATTTTAGTACGTATATCTTGTACCAGCCTGTAGGAGCCATCTGTCTTTCCCTCAAGGACAATAGAGGTGATATAAAGAGAGCTGAGAGAAATTAAAAGATCTTGTCACAGTATGCAAGAATTCGTAGACCTAAAGCCAGGTCAGGAATCAGGTATTGTCACTGGACAGGGTAAGGGTTACAGAACTCATTGATCTGGTTATAGTACTCCTGTACATCTTCTGTGTTCAGTTGTATGAATATCGAAGTGGTTGATGATCTGGAAGGGATAAGGAGAGGACTGTTTTTTAGGGCCACTTTAAGGCTGAGGGGATGAATAAGAGAATATCTTGTGAACTGAGGTGTCAGTGAAGTCTTCCACTGTCTCAGCCTAAAAGGTTTATAGGACAGGTATGGATGACTGAGGGGGGATTAAAGGTCTTTGCACCTTGGCCTCAATGCCCACAATAGTACCTGGATTGAGGTTGGCACCTGGAAGGCAGTGGAGTGGTCCCACCATTGATCAGGACTAGGATAAGTTTACTCTCCACTGTAAGAGTGACATCTGAGATATTCCAGGGGGCCTCCAAAGCTTCTATGCAGCCTTAGTGCCAGGGGCTGATGCTAGTCTGGGGCAGTCTGTCTTCCAATGTGGGCCCTAAAATGAAGGGCAACGCTTTGAAAGAATCCTGGGCTGTGGGCATTCCTTGGTCCAATGACGTTAATTGTTAGAACTTGAGGCATGGCCCTGAAGGTGTACACACTTGGGGAATGAGGCCTTATAAGCACTTTTGGTCATCACCTGGATGTTTGGTCCAGCCTGAGGGTTTCTTACAATGGAAGAGAACATCAGCAGTTCAGAAATACACTACTTTCAACCACTTTCATCCTGAGAGTGAAAACATTAAAGGCCAAAGTAACTCGAGCTGTGAGGTCTGAGGATCAGCCTTCAGTTCTTTTTTTAATTAATGTCTGGTGATGATTGGAGAACACAGAATGAGTTACACAGAATGTGGTCATCTAAATACTGTAAGAGGTGAGGAAGGACAAAAAGAAAGTAAAACATATGAGGGCATGACTGATACAGTAGGGTGCTGGAAGTCCTCAGGCAAAACAATTAGGGTTAAGTGCTGGCTCAGTATCAGGGTCTCTCTAGTGGAAAGCAAAGAGAGGCTACAGGAGTGGGTGCAAGGGAATAATAAAAAGAGTATCTTTTAAAACCAGGACAGAATAATGACTGGTAGACAGAGCAGTGAATATTTAGGATAAGCTGTTCTTCTAGCTGTCCTGGGTCAAATATGACGAATTGCATAGTCAGCAGCCAGGCAAGCCATAAACTGGGTCAGACTGTCATCCGTTTTTTTTTAGTTGTTTCTTTGATAGCAAAATTAACTGCCGTATAGGTCACACTGAGGTCTATGAATTAGGAGACTGTGCAATCTTGCTTGGCTACATTATGGGCACCTGACTGAGTTTCCAAATTGGGCCTTCCTGGAGAACAGCTACAGTACCTACAAGGAAGATCAGCCTGAGAGTCTGCATTCGCTTCTACAAAGGTGAGCCAGGGATTATTCATTCCCATTTGTCTAGGGAGAGAATGGAGCTAAAGATAATTATCTGTGTAGGTGAGATATGATCAAGCTAGCAAGTTGAATTCCTGTATATTGGATGGCATCAGGAATCCAGCTGCTGATTTAAGAGGTCTGTCGGGAAGCCAGGGTTACGAATTCAGATTATTCTCTTGGCACTTGCCAACTCACAAGGTGGGAACTGTGGATCAGGGCAGGAGCCAGGTTTTTGGGGCCAAACTGCAAGATTAGGAATAGGGTGGAGTGGGCTGTTGTACTTGTACAGTGGATTATAATTGAAGGGAAGTCCCAAAGAGACAGGTTTGCCAGGAAAAGCAGTGGCAGAGGTATTACCTGGGACTGACTGGAAATGGCAGATTATGGGGGAGGAAAAGAGTAACTGCCTGCGAGTGTCCCCTGCAGGTGTGCCCAGGGACAAGGTCAACTGGATCTCTTATGAGAATTATGAATCTGGTTATAGGTGTAGAGAAGGTAGGAAAGGACCTGAGAGATTTCTATAAACCACACAAAGTGGGAATGTTGCAGTGTAAACATGCCCAAAGGCCAACTCAGATTATTTGCTTAATCTCAGGCAGTAGTTGTCTAAGTCCCAAAGAACAGTTATCAATATTACCATTTTCTCATCAGCATGAACTTGTCCAATATGTAGTGTGGCCATGTGCTGTTGCAGAATAATGAACATTTTGGCTTCACATTAGGGTAGAGAGAGAGGGCTCAGAACTTTGAACGGAGAGGCAAGAGGAGAGGAAGAATAAAGGGAAGTATAAAAGAGGGAATGTATTCCATGGAGAGCAGAGACATAACTCACAACTGAGTCACAAAATTAGAACATGGTCCACAGTAGATATCTACAGTTGCAACTCAGGACTATAATAGAGATGGGGTTGAGTGACCAAGGCAGTTGTCCTCACAACTGACTGCAATGGAAATCAGCTGTCCTGAGAGTATTTGTGACTGGTGCTGGGTATAAAAATCATGGAAAGTAGGCAGAAACTACCTTTGTCCCAAGGAGTGAGGGGAGAGTGGAAGTAGGGAGCAGCCACAGCAGGAGAGGGAGGTCTTAAAAAGGGACAATGTTAAAATTACAGTAGTACAGAGCAACTACGGTGGCAACAATGGGTATGGAGAATCTTAAATAAAACTGTGACCAATGAAAATATTGGTATCCAAATTATCTCAAGCCAATGGCTAGAAGAGGTTTACTAGAAATGTCACTCCGTATTTTGCCCAGAAGTATATTGCCACCATCTGATCCCTAAAAACTTGAGTATGATGGAAGAGTTTAATGTCTTCGCAGAATAATATATCATTCACTACTCAACACTGTTAATATATTATGAACGATTCTTTTATTTCCTAAAAAATTTAAAGTTTAAAGACAGTAACTCAAAATTCATTACATGTTATTTTTTAATAAACACCTTAATAGTTGTCCAAAGTCAGATTTTATGATACAATGACTAATTTCCATTGCATCATAAACTGTTTTGTTACCCAGTTTTCAAATTTGAGGATATTTAATGGATAAGGAGTACAAAAAGCTTTAAGCTTTGATGAAATAATCTAACACAATCTTTACATTTGAAGTATTCTTTCCAGTGTAATTTTTATGTATTAAGATGTGAGGAACGGTTAACTGTTTCAGAAAGTAGTTTTAATTTGATGAGATTTTTATCCAACAGGAGTAAGGTAGTGTCGTGCACGATTTGAATACTAAGTAAAAGCTTTGTGACATTGCATTTTTAAGGCTTCTTTCTACTATAAATTCTTTAGTGTTCCACAGGGTTAAGCTTTGATATGATTGTATGCTGCAATTTTTATGTTTGTAGAATTTTTGCCAATATATTATTGGGTTCTGAGTAAGATGTGAGGTTCAGTCAAAGGATTTGCCATATTCTTTTCATTGTATGGTTTCTTTCTAGTATGAATTATCTGGTGTTCAGTAACTGTGGAGTTTCTATCGAAGACTTTGTCATAGTATTTACATTTATGTGGTTTCTCTTTATTATGAATTCTTTGGTGCTGAGCAAATGCTGAGCTTTGATGAAATGCTTTACCACATTCATTACATTTGTATGGTCTCTCTCCAGTGTGTCTTCTCCTATGTAAAGTAAGATTTGAACTTCCAGCAAATGCTTTGCCACATTCTTTACATTTGTAGGGTTTCTCTCCAGTGTGAATTCTCTGGTGTCTAGTAAGATTTGAGCTTTGATGAAAGGCTTTCCTACATTCTTTACATTTGAAGGGCTTCTCTCCAGCATGAATTCTCAGATGTTCTGTAAGAGTTGAGCGATACTTAAAGAATTTGCCGCACTCTTTACATTCATAGGGCTTATCTGCAGTATGGATTCTCTGATGTCTGGTAAGATTAGAGCTTTGATTAAAGGCTTTGTTACATTCTTTACATTTGTAGGGCTTCTCTCCCGTATGAATTAACTGGTGTTGAGTGAGAGTTGAACAAAATCTAAAGGTTCTGCCACAAATTTTACATTTGTAAGGATTCTCTCTTCGCTTCACTGTCTTGTGTTGAATAGTTGTGCTTTGATTAAAATCTTTGCAATAATATGTACATTGGTAGGGTTTCTCTTCAGTTTGAATATTCTGGTGTTGAGTAAAAACTAAAGTTTTGGTAAGGACTTTGCCACATCTTTTACATTTATAATGCTCATCTACATTATCCATTGTTTGGTGTTGAATATGGACACTTTGATGGGCAGCAACTTTTGAGCACTGACCAAAGACTTCCCCACATTTCTCACATTTATAAATATTCTGTAGAAAATGAATACACTGATGTTTACTAGGAAGTGAGCCAGGTGCAAAGTTTTCATGAATGTTATTACATTCACAAATTTTCTGTCCACTACAAATATCCTGGTAATTTTGTTGGCTAGAGCCTTTACTGAAGACCTTCACTTGATCATTATTTTTATCAAGAGTTTTCCAAATATCTGTTTCTGGATTTTGATTAAGCACTAATGGATGAGCCAATAATATTCTATACTTGTTAAAATGGTTTACTGTGGCAGAAGAAAGACCTATTTGCTGATCAAAGTATAACGTACTTCTCATAGAGGGAATCTCTAAATGATCACAGCTGGAAGTGTGCTTGTCTTCATTAAGTTTCTTGTCTACAGAAATATTGGAAAGAAAATGTAATCCAACATCAAAGAATTTGAATTTTTTCAAGTAATTGCATGAATCACAGACTAAACACATGTTTACATTTTTAAAATTTTCTTTGTAAGAAAAGTTATCTTTCATAGTTTGATATGAATGTTTACTTAAGGAATCATATGGATCACTGATAATAAATGGCACAAATTCAGATATTTTTGTAGATGTGACACAATTTTGGTCACTGTTGACAGTGAAGTTGCTGTTGCTTGTTGTTGTTCCCCACTGCTTATGTCCATTAAAAAATGATTTTGTATCTTCACAGTTATCAACAAATTTCCATTCTTTTCTAAGCTGTAAATTTCTATTGCCACAACTTTTCTTTCTTTGATTTGCCACTTTATGGAAGCAACAATATGCCTCTCTCTCTGATGAAAATCCTTGGTTATGAGAAGTCATACCTAAAAAAATGAAAATAATAATTATTCCAGTCACTAAACTGACGTTATTTTTATACATTTAATAGTTTATATCACAAAAAGTGAGTACACCATTAAATGCCCTATTTAAACTATTCTACATAATGGCATTTGTGACAACATACTGCACTGTCCATGTATATTTCACTGATGCTTGGTATATGTGCTAAGATTTTTTACCTAATAACCATTCATAAAGTATACTTCTGAAAAAAAATTTAATGAAAAATGCTCAACTGTATTAAGGAATTTTTTTTCTGATATAATGAATATATTACATTTGATCATCAAAGCATTAAGAAACAATAGATAATGTAGATAAATGTTCATAGCCAAGGTCTTTGTGATGGAAAAAAATGGAGGGGAGATCATCAGCAAGGTAGAAAGGGACTAGGATTTAAGAACATAAACACATAGGAGGCAATCTTCTCTTCTGAAAAATCACTTCTTTCTTAATCTACATATTAAAGCCTGACTTATTCTTTGAGGTATATAAGACTCTAACTTGTTTCCTCTGATTTGTTAATTCCTACATACCTGGATGAATGGCTGCTGTCCCTTGACTCTTTAGAATCCGATCATCTTTCCTTTGCTCCAGAAAGGCAATCAGTTTTGGTTTAGAGACATTTAGACCTATTAATTGGAAAAGGGAACATTACACTTGATTTAGATATTCCCCACTCCTAGAAGATTTTGTAACATTATTTTGTAAAATGTTTTTTCTAACTATTGTTCCAGATAACCACTCAATTACACAGGAAGCATTTCTGATTTATTTATTTATTTTATTTTTTTTTGTCTTTTTGAGACAGGGTCTCGCTATGCAGTTGAGGCTGGCCTTGAGCTCACTTTTGTAGCCCAAGCTGGTCTCGAACTCGCACCAATCCTCCTGCCTCAGCCTCCCGAGTGCTGGGAGCATTTCTGATTTATAGATTCTGAGTATCACTATGAAATTAACACTATGGGAGAGAAACATACATTTCTATTGTAGGCAATAATATTTTATACCACTCAGTATCTAAATTTCCTATGAATATAAATTAAAGGATATATACTATTTAAAATAGGAAGACAAAAAAAAAGTCATGAAAATTTACTTGTTTACACCAAGAAACTTCCATCTTTTCATCAAAAGCAAATTAGATGCAAATCAGAAGTTCCCATGAGAGCTTCTAAAGCAAGAATGAAAATTAAATAACTACTTTGAGTTAGGAACTCTATTGGGAAATTATCCTCACCAAGGAAGACCAGGTTGCTGTAATTCTCTAGCATCACTTCTGTATATAGCTTCTGTTCAGCAGGGTCCAGGCATTCCCATTCTTCTGAAGAGAAATCAATGGCCACATCTCTGAATGTCAACAACTCCTAAAATATAAATACCAGAAATCTCACCACGATATCTAGTGATTTTGTAGGGAAAATTGTGGAGGGTAGCACTTTAACTGAAATAGGTCAAACCAGCTTTAAAGGAAAAAAGCTTTGTCAGGTGTCAACGCAGAGATAGAACATTATCACTGCTGTGATATTCATGGCCCAAAACAATACCAACAAAAAATGAGAAGATGAAGTGAAGCAGAATCTCAATCTACTCCTGAAAAGTCAATTATATTTGAAGTTCAATGTATGTATGCCTCTTACGATCTGTATCCTCTCATGTCATATTGAGATAGCCTTCAGAGAGCATCACAAATAATAACTTTCTCCTAATACATTTTACTTTAGGTTTTACCAAGTATATTTTTTCAAATATGAAGACATTTCAGAAGTAGTACTATTGAGTTCAAAAATAAAATGAACATTTTTAACAACATAAAACATATTAATTTGGGTGAAGCACAGGCTAGTAACTGATAGGAAACACACTGTGCCAACTAGTTGTCAGCAATTAGCAGAAGAAAACTACAGTTAAGTATTTTTATATTGTCTTAAACTATGTTTTGACATTGTGTGTCAGGGAGGAAGATGAGTTGAATAGATTTATGGAGGTTTGGGCCCAGAAGTGTTTGGAATGGAACTTGTAGAAAGCTTGGTAACCATCACTTCCTATGCAGATGAAGACCTGATGGGCACAGCAAACTCTGGCCCATGCAGGGGCATCCAGAGTACATGATACTACCACTTGGAACATGTCCACACATGCTAACAAAGCATTTAGTGAGGAGCTGAGATCCCAAACCCGGGCTAAGCTCTCACATGGGCCATGGAACGCCTTGACAGCTGGCCCCAAATCTAGCTGCATCCCCATGTATACAAAATACAGCCTGAGACAGTAAGGTAAATCTAGCACCAACACTGTCAACTTTACCTTAGCATTCTCCTGTAGTGAAGAAGTGCTGTATACAATGGCTTGGCCAAGTGTTTCACTTCCCTGCTAAAAAAGGGCAGTTTTTAAGAGTAGAAACCCCCAAAAAGAAATGTCTGTATTTTTAATACATTAGCCAGCAATATCTTAGTTTTGCTTTTACTAACTTCTGCTTTTGCTTCTATTGTGTGCCCTGTTGTGTTTTACCCCTGTAGTTTTTCATATGCTTAACCAGTATCATACATTTTATTATGCCAATTGGATTTTTCTCATCTCTACTATTCCTCTTTCATCTTTTCTCATATTATTGTCTCTATTCTCTCTCTCCATATATTTCTATATTAATTTTCCTCATCTTTCTATAGTTTAAAGGAATTATAGAGCTGCATTTTAATTAAATTTTAAACATATCACTATATGGTTTGCTTTTACATATCATACTAAAGCAGAGGTGGAGACTGAACCTAGTACTTTGAACATCCTCATTGGGTACTTTGATACATCCACACCAGAGCACAACAGAGAGAAAGATGCTCACTATGTAGTTCTGCATAATAATAGAAGAGAGTCATCCAAACAGATGTACAAATGTAAGAGAATAAGAAAAGACACAACTAAGGCCCATAACTTCCCAATAACTAACTGAGTCCATAGATAAAGCAGAAGAAATGTCAAAAAAAAAAAAAAAACAAAACTAGTAAAATCTATTAAAACTTAATAATTAAGACTGATAAAATGACCAATGAGTTTAATGAAGACACTGAAACAAGAGCTTCTCTTTCTCCCCTCCCCTCCCCTCGCCTCCCTTTGCCTCCCCTCGCCTCCCTGCCCCTCCTCTCCCCTCCCTGCCCCTCCTCTCCCCTCCCCTTTCCTCTTCTCTCTGTATTTTAGGACAGGGACTACAGGATAAGAGCCAATCTCTTAAGTCAGACCAAAAAATTCAAGTAGTCCAAAGGCATAAATCCTGAAAATTTGAAACTAAAATTGAGAAATTATTACAGATACATCAAAACTTCTTATGACAAAAAAGCACAAAGACAAAAGAAGCATACAAACTCACATTGAAAATCAGTTACCATTTTTAGGCTCCTGTTCATACTGGCAAACATTATAGGTGTTGCACCTGGATCATGAATGAGCTTTACGCATGGAAATGCTGTGTTTCAAAGTGACTCACTGATCATGCCTAACTGCAAGGGGACTTTCACAAATGAGGACCGGATGAAACGTATAACATTATGGTTTAAGTAGGTAACAAAGACCTGGCTCACATCCAGAGACATTATCTTCTCATAGAAGCCAGGAGCCTCTTCTTCTGCAGGGTTTGTTAATTAATCACTGTTAAAATTATGGGCTTAGTAGGGAAATGTTTTTACATTTTAAAATTAAAATTTTAAAGAAAAATATAACTATTGTAGAATTAGTAGTTTCTGTTCATAAAGCAACAAAGCACACAATGCTTAAAACATGGAACTTGAAAAGATTTGTATGGTGTACATTTGTAGTAAATAGCTTGTAATACAGAATATATGATGTATTATATATTACCCAAGAAAGTTACCCCAAAAAAGCTTAAAAAGTTAACCATCAGCGGGGTGTGGTGGCTCACGCCTGTAATCCCAGCACTCGGGAGGCTGAGGCAGGAGGATTGGTGAGAGTTCGAGACCAGCCTGGGCTACAAAAGTGAGCTCAAGGCCAGTCTCCACTGCATAGTGAGACCCTGTCTCAAAAAGACAAAAAAAAAAAAAAAAAGTTAACCA
The DNA here is from genome assembly GCA_004027025.1 of Myocastor coypus. Lineage (NCBI taxonomy): Eukaryota > Metazoa > Chordata > Mammalia > Rodentia > Myocastoridae > Myocastor > Myocastor coypus. The sequence continues at coordinate 34,239 of PVJA010018702.1, forward strand.
TCATGTTAACAAAGGAAAAGGAATTGACATTCTAACGACAAATAAATATATAAACATGAATGGTAAGTATGTAAAAAATAATTGCTAGTTTGTGTGGGTGGATGTGCAGTACACCAAAATATCCGAGAGCTAAACAAATGCAGGTACAAATTAGTACCAATATAGAGATCTTAAGCAGACATTATTGATCACCAAACAAGTAAAAAGAAAAGCAACACTGGCAGAAAAAATACACTAACAATCATAAATCTTTTCAGATCTGACATTAGTAAACAAGGCTATTGGCAGTGTGAACTGGTACAGCCACTTAAGAATAGTTTTGTTAGTAAATTCACATGTGTCCCCTATGAATCATTAATCTTATTCCCATAAGGACAGCCAGATAGCTAAAGAATCTATAAGAATGCTCTAACACTACTAGTTGTAATAGAAAAGTAGTTATCACTACCAAAAATGTTTTCTGAAGTATTAGTACTGCTCCATTTCTCTCTGTCTCTTGTCTCTCTCTCCTAAATGTATTTGGTTGTTGCAGGGTCTCACTATGCAGCTTGGACTCGTGATGATCCTCCAGCTTTCAACCTCCCCAGCAAGGGAATTACAGGCATGCGCCACTCCACCCTGACTCTGGCTGACTCAGCATACCCTGGCACAGCATGTGGAGCTGGGAATTGAACCACGGTCCATGTGCTTGCCTAAACTTGCTTATTCAGGTGCTTTGGTCCACGGAGCTATCTCACCAGCCCTAGTACTGTTCCATTTCTTGATCTAGGCAATAATTATATTGTGTATTTATTTTGGAATAGTTCATTGACCTATATAATTCTTATGTTTTTTTCCCCAATTTTGTCTTAATAATAAGCGATATCCATTACACAAAAAGGGTGATGGGTAAAAAGGAGGTTCAGAAGAGAGTACTAGAGGACACAGTGGTTTATAGATACGTTGGTTATGTTGTCTGTGATACCAGCTTCATAAATGTCAAATGTTACTGCTATGGTTTATGTCTAGTTTTCCCCACAAAGCCTCATGCAGTCATAGAATGGGGGCTTCTTGAGTTTGAGACTTAAATAGGTAAATTGAAACAAATAACCCATTAACCAGTCATTTTTCTCAATAACTTAGAAAGGCTAATCTTATAAAAGCCAGTTTTTAGTAAAGGAGAAGAGCAGAGAATGTGCCCCTTCCCAGTGTGGTGGAGGGACACTACTGTGAGGGGCCAGACAAAGTCAGCAACTGTGAAACAGGTCCAGTGCACTGTAGCAAAGCAGGTCACGGAGGCACACTGTTTCCTAAGAGCTCCCCACAGCCAGCAGTTGGAGACAGACACCTGACCTGGACTGGAAGAGTCTTGTGCAGTATAAGGCAGCAGTGAGAACACTTTCTAAGCAGCTCATCCCAAAGTCATTGGTTAGTTCAGTACATCAGAGTGGCAGTGCCCCAAACCAGTTGCTTGCAGCTGGAGGGTAGGACTGTCATTTTGTCCCAAAGTACTCCTGAGCTCAAATTCCAATAGCAGGACAGACCTAGGGTCACTTCAATGCCAAGCCTTGTAGCACAGAAAGGGAATCAGTATTTAGTCACAATAGAAAGCTAGCAATTGGACAAAATAGTGGAAGGAGCTGGGTTGAGAGGAGATGGAGCCCAGGCTCCAAATGAGCAAGTGTCAGCCCTTGACATTAGCTGTAAAGAACTAGAAACAGCATCCTTGCTTGCAGGGGCACAAGGGAACCATCTCCTTGGCCTTGGTCCAAACGTACATGCACACGAGCTGCTCTGTGGTGATCCAGGGTACCGAGACCTGCCCACAACTAGCAGGCACTCTTGGGTAGCTGCAGACAGGGCACTCTTCCTTGCTTAACCCTTAACTTAGTAAGAGAAGTCAGCAGTGCAGCTAAGATCAGGGCCTGCGCTCAGCAGTAATACTAATGCAGTCCTGGCAGAATCATTCAGTAGAAATTCCAGCTTTGACTAGGGAACTAACACTGAACTATGGGCACCAGAAAAAAATTTTGCTTTAATATTTCTGCTTTTATTTTTTTTAATTTCTGGGGTGGGGGGAAGGTGAGTATTGGTTATGATTTGATCCTTTATTTATTTATTTTTATTTTTTATTTTTTAGGTTTTCTTTGTGGTACCGCGGATTGAACTCAGGCCCTTGTGCTTGCCCGGCAAGTGCTTATTCTACTGAGCTATTTCCCCTATTGTTTGATCCTTTTTGGTCTGTTGTTTGTGTACAGGTATCCCCCCAAAGCCTAATGGTGGGCTTCTGGAATTCGTAATTGACTATTGTGGAAATGGGTGCTGCCCCTCCCCTGGCAGGTGATCTGCGTTTCAATGTAAGGTAGGAAGAGAAGTTAGCTGCTTGAGCAGCTGCTAGCTCTCCCAGTGCTCTTGCTCTCTACCTGCTGCCACAGACGGTTGCCCTCTGCCATGTGCCAGTCTGCTTTGGAGCCAGCTCAATATGGACTGAAACCTCCAGCAACTGTGAGCTAAATAAACCTTTCCTTCCCTCATTTTGAGTATCGGGTGTTTGTCTCAGCAACGACAGAAGAGTAACTAAGACATCTATCTACTCTGTTCTGCCCCTCTCTTTCCTTACCAGTCTTTCAGTATCCTGAGATTTACAGGGGAATGAACACTGTTTCCAGTCTTCATGATTTGCATCCAAATTCTTTTGCTTTCTCCTCATTCTTTCTCTCTTGTCCTCCTCTCCAGCGCTCTAAAGTTTTGGTGATCAACTTTAGTTTTTCAGCCTTGCTTCTACTTCTTTCCAGCTACCACTCTATTTTGTCCTATATGCTTAGTTCCTCCCCACCCCAGGATAAAATAACCCTATCAAGGGGAAACTCACTGCATATTCCTGGTTTATTCAAATTCCTGGTTTATATTAGAAGTTGTTAAATAACTGCTGTCTCAGCTACTCTTCTCTCATTGCTGGGACAAATACTCAACACCCAAAATGAAGGTAGGAAAGGTTTATTGAGCTCACAGTTAATGGAGGTTTCAGTCCATACTCAGCTGGCTCCAAGGCAGAGTGGCACAGGGCACAGCTACCTTTCATGGCGACAACAAAGAGCAAAAGCAAAATGGAGGAGTAGAGGCAACAATGGCAACAGAAAGAGAGTCTGTCTCTCTGCCTCTCTCAGGTTCCATTCAGGCTATCCACCCCAGGTTGGGTGTGGTACTCACACCCATAATCCCCACACTACCTGGATCCATAATCCCAGCCTTAGATCACCCATAATCCCAGTGGATCATGAGTTAATCAGAAACTCTTGAAGGTGGCCCCATGACTGAATGATGCTTTGGGGAACACCTAGAAGAAAACCATAACAACTGCACATATTGCCTCTATGGTTAAAGATAACCAAATCAGTAGTCAACACAGATTATTAGTTTCTGGGCTGTGGTTGATTATATTATTATTACTAATTGTACTTCATTAGCCAAATCCTATTCTTGCTGCAATCAACTGTTCACCCTTGTATGATAACAGAGGATAATCTAGGATCACCATGATATATCTATAACACAGTATAAAAGAAATGGGTGGTGAGCCAAATAGACAGCCATGCAGCAACGCATCATCCTTCATCAAGTGAGAAGAGAAGATCCTAGGACAGGCACAAAGAGCAACAGGAAAGATTCAATACCATCGATAAAGTCTACTGAAATAAGAAAATTACAAACACAGAAATTAAAAAAGACAAAAAAATGACAAGATGAAGGAAAATCATATCCCTGACTTCCAGCACACCAAAGGCAAAACCAGTATACAACCAGATAGAGAAATATAGCAGGTATTTACTTGAATCATTCAAACAACAGTACAAGAATAACATGAGGCTATAGAAGATAGCTAGAGAGACTAAATCATCTCAGTTTAAGAAAAAGATTATGTTCCTAATGAAAGAATTTTCAGCGAATCTAGAGTAGACATAGATTTTAAAAAGAGGAACATAAAACAAAACAAAACAGAAACAGTGAATGCCCAACACATGAAAGAAATAGAATCTATGAAACACATTCTAAAAGATTTCCAGAAAATTAAAAACCTCACTGGAAATTCCACTGCAAAATCATTATCAAAGAAGATGAACATACAATATCAGAATTAGAATATAGGATCTTTGTTTGCAACCACAAAAAAGAAAGATCTCTAAAGACAATGCAAAATCAATGAACAAGTGGAAAACAATGTAAATAACAATCCAAGACTGACTGGAGTCAATGAAAATTGAGCAGTATGCATAAACAACATAAACAAAACATGTTCAAAGAAGTAACAGAAAATTTGCCAATCATGGGAAAAGTCTGAATGCAGTTAAGTGATATATAGAACTCCAATTAGTCATGCCTCCCCCAAGAATACATTTATACCAAGGTACATAATAAACAAGATTCAAGAAATTCAACACAGGACTATGTTAAAATCTATTAAGAATCAGGCATGGTGGTGCTCATTTTTAATCCCAGCGCTTGCTGAGACTGGTGAACTGCTGTAAAGTTGAAGGCCAGCCTAGGTAATAAAGTAAGTTGAAGGCAAGCTTGAACTAGCCCTGTCTGAAAAAAGACAATTTCTATAAAGGGAAGCCCATCAGAATCTCAGCAGATAAATTCACAAAGCCCGAAATAAAGAAGAGTTTGGAGTGAAAGACAGAAAACTTAGAAATGTACAGATTCCTAGACATATTAGAATTATCAAGGTTGATTCAAGAAGATATAAAAATTCTAAATAACCCACTATCATTCAATGAAATTGAAAACGTAATTAAAATCTTATCAAGAGGGACTGGTCGGATAGCTCAGTGAACTAAAGTGCCTGCTTTGGCAGAGTGCAGCAGCCAGGGTTCATCCCTGGCATGCTGTGTAGGCCGCACACCGAGGTGAGCTGAGACAGCAACTGAGATTGGGAGCGGTGGTGCCTACCTGTAATCTAAGCACTTGAGAGGCTGAAAACAGTAGAATCACTGTGAGCTCGATTTATGTAGTGAGACCCTGTACACCCTGTAGACCTGGTCCTAGATTCATAAAAAAAAAAAAGTACAAAATAAAAATAAAAACTTATCAAGAAAGAAAAGCTCAGTTCCTGATAGATTCACTGTTACAATTCTATAAGAAATTTAGAGAACTAACTTCCTGTCCCAGCCCAGCCCAAACCCCACCGCTGGGAGCTGAGCCTGCGCACCTGCTGCGGGTAAGCCCCTGCGCCCCTCTGCCCCGCCTCTGCGTTCCCGAGACTAACTTCCTGTCCCAGCCC